>CAIGRO010230588.1:0-11119 GCA_903798355.1 Fraxinus baroniana | reverse complement strand
ACATCAACCAAAAATATACATTCTTTTGGAAATAATGTGCACCAAACGGGGGCTAAAAAGTCAAATCTACCATCGCAACATAAGCCATTCGTACAGAATAAACAATGCCTTGAACTGAACTTCATATAATCTCTCCATTTTCAAGAATATGATGCGGGTAAGAGTTTTGATGAATTTCCATGTCCATTATACAACTTAACAGTATTAAACACAATTAAAGTAAATGAATTAAAATTTATTTCATATGCTATTCAATATTATCTACCAAACATGCCTCTAAAATGTCAAATACGTGTTAGAAGGGTATACAGGTACTTGGTATTGTGTTCCAAGTGTTACAACGAAACATTGCTCGTTCCTACAAATGTGGTCTTATTGCATTTGTGTAATTTAGTACGTTGAAAATTAAGAAATTGAGATACTCCACTTAATAAAATTGACATTTAAATGAAATTCCAAATTTAATATGGTATCGAAATTCATTAAAATCCAACTAGCAATTGATCTGATCAAACATCAAATGATCATAAAATTTTTAAAATTGATCTGTTCAAATGAATCAATGAAAACATGTTAATGATAAATTCCACATCTATTAAATTTCAAAATATATATCAACATATAAAAATTTGAACTACTCAATTTATAAAATTAGGATTTTAATATTACAATCATGCTATACGTACATTGTTCTTTACATTAAATTTGATACTCTTTGACATTTATCAAAGCCATTGATTTCTACAACATCCTATCGTCCCATTGTCCAGATTTTGACACACAAATGAATGTCAAAAAGCATGACTTAATTCTTAATATTAAACCTCAAGTTTTACTTGTGTCGACGCAAAGTCAATCTTAGTCGTAGTATGCCCTACTAGCCCAACAAATATCTAAACCTATTCAATGATATTATGCCCTCTGGATCAACAAATATCTAAACTTATTTAATCCTAGTATGCCCTCTAGACCAACAAATATCTAAACCAAATTATTATCAAGCCCTTGTACTTAAACAAGATTTGACAAAATAGCAAAAGAGCAATGCTGGGGACCTGGGGTGTCAAACCCATTTTACCTGACTTGGTACATGTCCTCTCACAAATAGGGGTGGGGTGAGTTTTTTGGGGTGTTTTTTTTATTGAGGTGGGTCTGGGACCCACCTCATGTGAAAGCTTAGCTCTGCCAAACCTTTTACAGGCCTGGCAGAGCAGCATTGCTCTAGCAAATATGTTCTTATGAAGGTGTCCATCTCCCTGTTTGTAAGGGAAGATATCTGGTTTAAAAGAAAAAATCGAGATGCATACCCTAAAATAAGACTCGATCTTTATTTTAGGCATAATTTATTAATTTGACAATGTCTCGTTACTCAATTTGACAACGAGAAAGTAACATAGACGGTTGTTTATAAAATGAGCAAAAAAATTAGCGCGAGTGATTAATTAGGTCCTAAATTGAATAAAGAGAGAGAATGCAGCAGCATACGATACTCCGGACGCCTGATTGAAAGGTACATGGCAGTGCATGTTGGGCCTCAGACAACAATGTGCGGATGGATTGCAATACAACTTTCCCCAATTATAAAACATCATATAAATCTTAGGTAACACACAAAATAATGTGTGTGTTGCTTTTGTTCTTTTGCGAGTTAAATGTTTGAATAATCATTGAACTTTGTTATGTATTACGGCTTACTCACTGTACTTCACAGCATTTTCAATTCACTCAACTTTACTCCGTCCAATTCCATTGGCCACCGGACCGAATTCATTAGTTAATTTGTCTACGTGGATGACGGTAATCTGATGTGCCCATTAATTGCCACGTCAACACCATGTCAACTGAATTCAAACACGCCTTTACCATATATCACAAATTGAAAAGCGACTTTTCTCCCTGCAGGCAAACTTGTTTCTGTGGCAGTAAATGAAATTACCCCCAAATTGAAACCCACAGACCCTAAGGCTAACCTGGTGATTTTGCCCCAGAAATTCGATCCGCATCTACACTTGCAGGTTCATGGATGCACTGACAGTTTACTGGGTTTCTTCCATCTTTTTTGCAGTCTTTATTCCAGTTTTTCTTCCATTTTTCTTAGTTTACTGAGTTTCTTCCGCCAATTTACTGGGTTTCTTTCATATCTTCCATCAGTTTATTGGGTTTCTTCCATCTGATATTTATTTGGGATTGGGAATCAGGAGTTACTGGGCCTTTACGTAAGAGTAGTGACTGGAAACATTAGTTGCTCTGTACCTTTCCCTTAGATATTATCCTCTCAATTTAGATAAATCAACATTGGATATAGTAGAATTTTCTTTGCATTTAGAGAGTCTTTCCATATTCTAATGCAATTTACTGTGCATGGTTGTTCTATATTGATCTTTGATTTGTAATTGCGGTGGCAAAGAAATTTATATCTATGGTTATATTGATCTCTTTCTCTAGTTGATGCATCTCATGTGTATCAGTATGATATAGTTGGACTCATTTGACGATCTTTTCTTTTTCGATTGTAATGATGTTCTGTCATCTGGGAAAAAACCATTGCAATTTGAAGGTGAGTCTAGTGGAGACTCGGGGTGTGTTTGTTTGCGTAAATGTACGCCTAAAAATCCGATTGAAGATTTGCTCAAATATCCGAAAAAGAAGACGTGGAGATATCCGTAAACATAACTATCCGCAAGGGAAAAGGAAAGGATGTAATCGGCACTAAATCTGGTTATAAATTATGTTTGGTGTATGTTGATTATGTTGAAAGTTAGCATAAATTTACCTTTTCAGTGCCAATTGAAGTTATTTCTAAACATTAGTTGCAATGCTTTTATTAAAGATTCTATTGTCATGCCACAATTTCATGCTCAAGAATACAAATCTTCATATGTATTATCACCAATATACTAGGGAAGACGAGAATGATTTGACATATGCTCCCAGGATAAAATAAACCCAGGATAACATTAACATTACTATCAAAAGAAATTTACAGATGCTAGAACTCAAATTTACCATTCACTATTAACATTATTAGCAGAGATATACATCAAAAGAGAAACATGCCAATACTATTCAGTGTCTTTACGCCGAACGGATGTAGCTCGTCGTCTTCGCAACTCTTCTTTTTCGTGCCCTTCCCGCTCCCACTGCGACGATTCAACCTCATCCGTTCGTTGTAATTTGTCAACCATTTCTTGAAAGTTAACTTCCACGTCATCTGATGAACATTGCGACAACAACTCCTCTGACGGATATTCCAAGTCATCCACTTCCATATCACAGCATAATATAGCTGACTCCATTGAGTGAATCACACTAGAGTGCCCAGTTGCTGAGGGAGCCCAAATGCAGCATCAAGCTTCTTAACAGAATCAAATCCAAACTTACATCCCACAGCACAGGTCTTCCACTCCTTAAAAAAATATGTTGGAGGAATCAAAAAGTGTAAATGTTCCACAACAAAGCCACCAAAAGAAGTATCATTACAAACTTATAGATGACCGAGTAGAAGAAAAGGCTTGATCCCAAATTCAAGAAAGCAAGTTAGGATATTCTATTTAATGGTAAATTCATTATTATGCACCATCTCCAGAATTTCCAAATAAAGTTCAAGAGGGATTTTAATTAAACAAACCATAAATATTGCTGCAGAATACGAAACTTTGGTAGAACTTGAAATATTTATGGATACATACCTCATCACCTCCATTGTCAAAAATGGGCTTATTCTTAAAATCTCTAGAATAAGGAACAAAATCCTCCTCCTCCAAAAACTGCAAAAAAGATGGAAGAAACCCAGTAACTATCAGTGGATCCACGAATCTGTCGATGTAGATGCGGATCGAATTTTTGGGGCAAAATCGCCAGGGTCGCCTTAGGGTTTGTGGGTTTCAATTTAGGGCAATTTCATTTACTTCCACAGAAACGATTTTGCCTTCAGGAAGAAAAGTCGCGTTTCAATTTGTAATACATGGTAAAGGTATGTTTGGATTGAGCTGACATGGCATTGATGTGGCAATTAACTTAACATTTGATGGGCCACGACTGATTACCATCATCCACATAGACAAATTAACTAATGAATTCCATCTGGAGGCCAATGAAGTTGGACGGAGTCAAGTTGAATGGCCACTAGGAAAGGTTATGAAGTACAGTGGGTAAAGCCGTCAATATAGCAAAGTTCAATGATTATTCAAACATTTAACTTTTCTTTTGCTGTCATTGTGATAATACAACTCAAATTCAACACGATTATCTAAGGATTATATAATCACATATTAAAATATAGGAAAATGTCACTCGTACATTCTTTTGTTGACATTACAAATGTTGTTAAGTGTTGATTTGGTGAAATATTTGTCCAAAATTTAAATTGTCCAATGATATATTGCTACGTGACAAAGTGTAAAAAATGATGTAAATGATGTACATGTAGCTTCATCCTAAAATATAATTGAAAAGTAGTTTATGGTCCTTCATTCGATCACGAATACTATCCCGTTGTGGGTAAGGAGACCCTAATATAGTGGTTCATAGTCCCGTGCTTTAATAATTCAAAATACAAATATATATAAACATGTTAGTTTAAAGCATCAACTCTCTTTGAGGTTATTGAAGTTATATGTGATTGGAAAAAGAATCTAAAAATGGTGTGATATACCTTTTTTATTTTTATTTTTATTTTTGAAATATTTGAGTTTTGAATTAAAATTATTATAAAAATGTGACGATAAGACTAAAATTCAAAATGTTCATGTATCTTACCACTACGTTGAATCATCCATGTTTAAAATGGACAAACACAACCTGTAATTTATTTGACTCATTTCTACATATATATTTATATGATTCACGGGCTTTTACTAGCATTGGCTTCTATGCATATAGGTTAAGTTTGGTACATTGAATTAGATCGTACAAAAAACTATTACAAAATTAGAGGAGATGGAAAGATATAAAATGGAATGAGGTTAATAAAATTTGTAAGTTTTTCACGCAAAAGAATGATGTGTGCACTGTCTTTCTTATGCGATCAAACATCGCCTCACTAAGGATTGTGTTATCCAAATAACTTAAGAAAAATAGAACAAATAATTTTTATGAATAAAAATGAAATAGTATTATCCACTATAAAACTATCTACTTCTTATATATATCCTAGTTATATATTTAATTCCTTAGAATTAGATGGTCTAATTTGATATACCAAGCGCAAACGGGGCGGGGCGGGGCACGGGCTTGCCCCATTTCCTGTCCCATTTATAATTATTATTTTTTTCAAAAATTTTCAGTTAACTATTTTTTTTTTAATTTGTAGTTAATTATTTTTTTATTCTTGACGGGGCGGGTTCGGGACATTTCGGGCCGGGACACCCTCTCCCCGCCCCGTCCCACCAACCCGTCATGGCGGGGCAGCATCGAGCGGGACGGGACGGGGTTTTTTGCGATCACTACGCAACCGCAATATTGTATCCCGGACAACAATAGTAAGCTATGTCTCCTTCAATAAATTTGAAGTATGTTTACTCTTTTTTTTTTTTATCTCACATGCATACGAGTACTTGATTGAATCGTCTAAGAAAAATAGTATCCGTTAATCACATTTTTTGTATATATTCAACAATTTTCTGGTGATGAGAGTAATGGACCTAAGAGCACCTCCGATGCATTCTAAAGATTGTTATTTGGATAGTACAAAAGTTGAAAAAAATTTTTGTCTACGCGACTTTAATGTTCAATAAATAGATATTTGAGTCTAAAATTAATCTACAATAAATTTGAGTTGTCATCTCCATTTTCTTTTATTTTCTTATAATAAAACCATATTACGTCTTATTTGAATCTAAAAATTAAATATTAATTTTGTTAGGTCATTCCATTTAACAGAACTTCTAATTCTTGATGGTGTTGTAAACCTTGTCTATTTTTCTGTGTCATGCTAGCTTGATAGAGTCATTGTCAATTTATACTAGTTTGAGCCACATCATTTTAAAAGAATGTATTTTGGAATAATATATTGATGGAGAATGTGTAGTTGAAAAAAAATATTATTTTATTAAAGAACTTGTAATTGAAAATGAGTAAAATAATGAGAATGAAAATTTTAATATGTACTAAACAGGGGTTTTATCCTATGTGGCTAGAGATGGCACGAGACGGGTATGAGATGAATTGACCATTTTCACTCTTGCCCCGTTGCTTATTTTTGTCACTTTGCCTCGTTCACATGTCCGATTATGGCAGGACGGAGCGAGGCATGTCTTCACCCCATTTATTTTATTTTGTAGGTCTTTAAGCCCCTTTTGAGCCCTATTTTTTCAATAATACATTATTAAAACTCATTTTCAACACCACATTCTCTCATAAAATAATTATACACGTATTTAAAAAAAATCTTAATTTTAATCACATATTTTTCAAAAAAATACTATTTCATAATACATTTTACCCAAAATGGGAATCAAATAGGGGCTTAATTAGTAAATATTATTTTTTTCCAATATGTTAAAAACAATTTATGCTCTCTTTAAAAATGATAATAAATCTTTTTTTGTTTGATAAAAAATTTAAATTTGAAATTAATTTTAAACGGAACGGATATCGAGACGAGAACTATGTTTTCCGTACCCACTCTGGGGCAATGACCCGCCCCGTCCCATTTACCCAATTAGGTGGATAATTCTTGCTTCATTTGAGGCAGGCTGCGGGTATCAGGTTGAAGGTATCCGGTTGAACTAATTTTTTTGCCAACCCTACATGTGACACAATTTTTATGCACTTCACAGAGAATTTCGAAATGCTCTATGCATGTCACTGTTCAAACTGCCATTTCTAAAAGTGAATAATCTAAAATTTGGAGAACATGTACCAAATATTGATAACAATGTGAACAAATGACATTATTATCATAAACAAATGTAGTATCACCATAAACTCAGTTAAACCAGTGAGTTATACAATTTCTATCCATGAAAGCGACAAAAGATTGATATAAAGGTTCTGACATTGATATACAGTTATACAATTTCTAATCAACCTCTCACCTTCTTGCAGGAAGCACAAAATAAATACACATTGAACTCGCCCAGTAAACCCACCCATATCTCCCAAATATGAAAAAAAGGTAAAAGAATAACAATTTCTGCTCCTTTCAAGACAATGACAACAAAGAGGTGATAGCCTAAGAAGACAGCTGATCAATAGCAACATAAACCCCCCACCCCAAAAAAAAAAAAAGAAACATTGATACAAATTCCAAACCTTTTTTCTACCGAGCGGAAACCAAATAAAAGCCACCATTAGGAAAATCAACTCAGTATCTTCTCAGATCTTCTGCTGGCATGTGGATATGGGGGTTTGGTGAGGTAATAGTTTCAGGGATCTCTTTGGGATTGAGGGATGGCACAACACGAGGAGAGACGTCCGGAGTCACATGTGAAATTGCCCCAATGGGAACAGTAGGAGTAGGAGAGAGGGATGTTAATTTGCCAAAGGGCTGTTCATTATCGCCTGTAGATACCTTGACTGGGTAGACTTCAGTTACCTCTTCACTACCTTCATCCAAATACACTACATCCTGCATGGTGAGCTGGTGGTACTCAACAATCTCTCTTAAGAAACGGTTCTCCCGTGCATAAACTGAATTCTCTTGTGCCAGTCGAGCTTTCTCAGCTAGAAGAGTCTCAAGTTGAAGCCTTATCTGATAAGGATATATTCCACAAGACTTGCTTAGGATATATTATGAATGTGTTGAAATCATAGACAACTGAAGCACAACAAACTTATGAAACATGGATGACCTAAAGAAAAGAAAAAATAAAATAGAAACTGCGCCTTGTAAAGATGGAGAGTTAGCAACTTACAACAAATGCATTTTATGGGGGTGGGGGTGGTTGGTTTGATTTGCAAGCCCGGTTCAATTATATTAATAATCACCTTTAAATGCATTTTAACACCATTACCAAGGGTCCAAGGGAACTCCGGCTTGAAATGCAGGAAATGGGGGAAGATAGTTGATGGATGATAGCGATCTTATGGGTGGTGGAATCGACATCAGAGCGAGGAATGGCTAGAAACATAGAAAAACAGTGACAATGAAGAGCATGGGATTTGGATAATAATTATATTCCATGCAGGAGTGAAGTCAGAACAAGGTTCCTGAGATAGAGACTGTACTTACCAATTCATCATCTTCTGGGTTGTCTCCTTTTTCACGGCTCTCCCTTAGGACTTTATTTTCTTCTTCTAGCTGTGCGCAACGCTCCTTTGCGAAAGCCAGGTCAGCTTTTACCATCTTCAGCTCTCTCAGGAGAAGTTTTGCTTTTGCAGCCATTGCCATTGCAACCTGAAATCCAGAATAGACAACATATCATGCATCTCACTATGGTATAACAACTCTGATGTCAAAATATTAAAAGATGCATGTTTCTCAACAGCTACAATGCCCTTCCTACCAACAGCATTAATGCACCTGTTCTAATTTCTTCCACTTCCAGATTTATAGCACTATATCACAATACAATGTGGAAATAAAGTTATCAATAGACAAAAGGCAACCATTTCAAACCAAATGCCAGCTTATTCCAATTTATGAATTTTATAAGAAAGCAACAAAAGTAAATGCATTTTGAAATCCACAACACTAACAGAAGAAAAAAATATTTTAGTTCTGGAGGAAGCAGCCATAGAAATCAAAAAGAAGAATCAAAACAGAATACGAAGAAGAATTAGGACAACAAATGCAACCATTGCATATTTCCAAATATTGAACATTGAGGAAAGAATACAAGATCAACAGCAACAGCCAGAAGCACTAGTCAAGAAAACTATAAGCTCTGAAAGTCCCTGGGAATTTTAGGGGATGCATCCAGTTCATAGCAACACGAAGGATTACCTACCACAATACATAAAAAAATGATCTGTATATTGGATTTACCAATTTAGTATGGAACATTCCTTATGACATTTAGTGCAATGCATACTTCACTTAAGACGGTACAGAGAATTATCAGTTTATTTTCTTGAACATGAACTAGTAAAACAAAAAGACAAACTAGACATGCACAGTTCACTTTTACACCAGTGCTACACAGTTGCCACCTTACGTCGCGAGATGCCTTCAATTGAGTTTCCAAATCAGTATGCGTATGGGTCTGCATTGTTGGCTGTTGCTGTAAGCTATCAATATTAGAAGTCTGATTCTGTGATGAGGAACTATTGTTCTTTTTCCTTATCTGAATCTTGCGAGTCTCTTGAATGATGTCGGCAGTGCGGTTCTCCACGGTTGTAAGACCCTCCTGCAAAAAGTATAGTTCAACGATCAGTATAGCCAAGTGTTTACTAGTCTGGTGATGAATAGAAGAAATTTCCTCGACATGCACCTCAAAGGCAAGGAAAACATTTAGCCTGCCATTTGTTTTGTTTCCATTACTATTTATTCAATTTATTTTTGATCATGGGAGGGGGGTGGGGGGGAGAAACGTCGGAAATTTTATGACAAGTTTCCTTTTAAGGTGGCTATTGAACGGGAAAAGCACCTATCCTACAGGTCCGGAATTCCGAAACTAACTCCACATCCTAACGTCTGAAAGGTAAAGTTATATCTCATCAAATGGGCAACAAAGGGACGCCGGCCACTATACATAGATATATCAATGCGTGTAGCCATGAATGTTCATGCAAAAAGTCAACGGATTGAACTTAAAATTTTCTTATTTCTGAACTCAAAATGCAAAGGACTACCAACTGATCTGATAGATAATATTCTCCATCTTCTAATCTATATGAAAAGGTAAAAGCATCAACATAGAAGTCTTGTAAGCATCTATTAGAATTGCATTACAGGAAATATATAATCATACATCATAATGTAACTTGTCGCATTTTACTTGCAAATTCTTAAAAACCGTGCACCCACAGGACATACACTCAACGGGACAGGAAGAGTACTCTTCGAATTTTCTCTTTGAACCATGTATGGCACAAATGTATGATGTAACTATAGACACAATTGCACTTGTATATGATAATTTTAAGACCTTGATGGTTTCTATAGCAAATATTTCTATTTCCCAAAAACTATAATACATGACATGACTGGTGACAGTGACATCAATGTAATAATTGTCTAAGAGTGGTGGCTCTTTCGACTACCAAGTAGTGATTCGGTATAGTCTTGTTAATTTTCTGTCATCTATGCACTACCCTACAAATTCAACACTCTTTTCTCATCATCCCAAATGTAATTTGCGGTGCTGGTCATTTTGACTGTAAAGTTGCAGGCTTGCAGCAAGCACTGAATGGGCTAATTGAGAGGGAGACAGTTATGATAATGCTATTAGGTGTCACAGCAATAGGAATTTCACAAGGTGACAATATTGATAGGATGGATTTGAAAGACACTGAACCCTGGTTATTTACAATGATCAACCACTGAAAAAATCCACCATGGCACAGTGTGACAGAATTTGATTTAAAAAGTTCAAATAAGAGGAACATACACTCTACTTTCAGAAATAAAAGTTAATGCTATTTGGCTGTATTTGAAAGACACCGAAGCTCTCATTCCTTACAATGATCTACTAGTGTGAAGATCTCCACCACATTGCAAAATTTTATTTTATATATTCAAATGAAAAGAACATATTTACCATACTTTCAGATTAGAAATAATAAAGAAATGTACCTCAAGAGCATTGCCAATTGTGCCACCAATGTAATTAAGAGACGATGCAATTGCATCTAGTCCCTTCTGAAGTGATCGGTTGTCTGTCTTTCGATGGCTTTGAGAAGAGTCATATGTGCTCTGGTACTGCAAATGAAAGAACAAGGATACAAGAAATGGAATCTGAGTTCAGTATCTCCAGACATTTCTCATTATATATTCGTAAACAAAGCTCAATGAATCTTGCAAGACAGAATGTTAGCCAAAATTAAGAATAGAACATTTGATAAATTGATAGTAGAGAAAATAGGTGCGGCCACCAGCCTATTTTCAAGAGTAAGATGAAGTTTTCCTAGTATTGGAAGCAAAAAAATTTGGTTGAGTACAAACTGCAGAAATATAGGTCCCAAGGTTTAAAAAGGCGAAACTAAGTAGTGAGGCAAATTTTCTTTACGAGGCGAG
>CAIGRO010230587.1:0-11794 GCA_903798355.1 Fraxinus baroniana | reverse complement strand
ATATGTCATCCATTACAATAAGGTATCTCCAACCTATTAGATTCTTGTACAATTTTTCTTTTAAGGCACTGGTTTCTAATTTGTGCATCTCGCCCGAGAGTTTTTTCATAGAATATAGAAGATCTAGTAGGATTTTACGCTCATCGTACTTCTGAGATACTGTTACCCAGGCACGAACATGACAAGTCTCCTGAATGCGTTGATGATCGTAGAGTTTTCTAGCAAAAGTGGTCTTCCCAATTCCGGCCATCCCAACAATGGAGAGAGTATTAAGTGCCGGCGAATCTCCATCCATCCAAGTCAAGATCTCTATCAACTCCTTGTCAAGACCAACCATAGTGCTCTTGCCACTGCGAGAAGGCAACGAAGTCCTTGGCCGCAAATCTTGTACGCCACTGTCATCCTCAATCTCCATTATCTGTTTTTCTGTGGACTCAAATCTTCTTGTTACTTTTTTTTAAAGTCTTGAAATGCCAAAGCGATGTCTAATTTTCTAGAAAATCCGTGAGAAACTAATTTTTGTAGGAGAGAGACTAAATTTATTTAGCCCGAGTAATTGGGTGTTGATAATCTGGATTTCTCAAAAATTTCAATGAGAGAAATAAGAGCAGAATAATCTATTTCGGATCTCTCTTCACACTCAAGACAGAAAATTGCAGGGAAATGTAAGCTTTCAACTTTGTTAAGCAAAACTTTAGTCATGGGCGGACCCGGGGGGGTCGGGGGGGGGGGGGGGCTCAAGACAGAAAATTGCAGCGAAATGTAAGCATTCAACTTTGTTAAGCAACACTTTAGTCATGGGCGGACCCGGGGGCACGTGCTCCCAACTTTTGTGATTTTTTTTTAAAATAAAGTCATGTTTGGTATCTGTTGACCTCGAAAAATGGCTCCGACATGTGATCAACAGGATAATTCTTGATGTGAGATCCTTCCTGCACACGGTAGCACACCATTAGTTACTCGTGGCCTTTTCTGGTAGGGGTGGAAACGGTCGCGAGCACTGCCTGACGATCAAGTCAGTATTTCAATCAATCGAGACTTGGTTTCTGGCTATGAGGTAGTTGCCGAAACGTGTATAAGGACAAGTGTAAATATAGCAAGTGTGTTACCAAAAATATTGTGGAATCCCTTTCTCATCATAGAGTGAGAGTATTTATACTTGAAAAGGGAAGAGGAGAACCGTTGGATGGCGAGACACGTGGCTTCAGATCCTGAAGGGGATCGTCCCGTCATAGGTGCTAACCCGTCACTCCATAGGTTGACCGGAATTAATTGTCTGACAAAAGCAGCTGAGTTGACCGTTGGGAAATTGTCATACGTCACATCAATCAGTCAGGGATTTGACTTTAAAAATATCTTCTTTCAGAGGGTCTTTGCAAAGGCGCAGTGAGATAGATTCTTGAGGTGTCGTAGTGGGTGCGAGCGAGAAATTCTTGACCATTGTCAGTATGTATGGTATGTGAGAATTGAATTGAGTGTGAATCATAGCAAAAAAAAAAGGCATAGAGACATGTCAAGGTTTTAGATTTGAAATGCATTAAGTATAGTTATGTGAGCTGAGTGTACTCATCGACTATGGTTAAAAAATAATGAGCACAAGAGAGAAGCAATATAGTAACCACCCCAAATATCACAAAAAAAATGCATTCAAAAGGTATCAAACTCTTATTAATGACTAATTTAAAAGGTAAACGAGTATGTTTTCCACGACTACAAGGTTCACAATGATCAATAACTTGCGGACGTGAAATAAATGCGGAATATTATGTAAAGAGGGGTGGCCCAAACATGTATTAAATGAGATCTGACTTGATGCCTGGAAAATAGTCGATGGAGTATGTTTGAAGTAGTATAGTCTGTTATGCTCTTCACACATGCCAATCAGCATCTTTGTGGTTAGGTCCTGAAAAGTGCAAAAAGTGGGGAAAAAAAAAGAGACAACACAATTAAGAGATTTCGTTAATTGGCTAACAGATAATAAATTAAATTGAAATTCAGGAAATGATAAAACGTTAGAAAGATTAAGGTTAGGGGATATGGAAATATCACCCATAGAGGACATATGACTATGAGCACCTGTAGAAAGATTAGAGGGTGGTTGTGTAGCATGTAAATTATTTAAAAAGGAAATTGGCAATGTGGTATGTAACACCACTATCAATAATCCATGGCGCAAAATTAGATTGATAGGTGGATTTGGAACTTGTAAATGAAAGCCCATTTATAGTAGGAAGCCCATGTATATTTTGAGCCTCAAAATTGCTTGAATGCACAGCAGACTTTCCTGAAGCGTAAAAATCACGCACGTCAGCCCGATGCACTGCCGCACGTGACGAGGAACCAACAGTCACTGCCGCCCTGCAAAGAAGACCCACCTGCTGACCGGGTTTTCTTGATTTTCGACGGCCACCAGTCTGGGTAACCAATGAGTTCGAAGCACCGTGCACGATAATGATCGGGTTTCCCGCACTCCTTACAATTCGGCGTCCCAGCCGGCCAAACGCGATGGGGACGAGGTGGGTTTTGTTCAGGTATTGAGTGGGTAAGGAAGGTCGACACTTCCGAGCGAGAAACAGGTTGAACCAGCCGTTGGGTCTCCTCTTGATGTAAAATTGCGTAGCAATGCCCAATCGAAGGAAGAGGTTCTATAGCTAGAATTTGTGAGCGTAGTTGTTGGAAGCTATCATTCAAGCCCATTAGGAATTGATAGACTCGATCATAATCTTGAGTTGTAGAGAGGGACTTGTCTGCACCACATATACAAGGATTGGTTGGTTGTAAAGAAGACAATTCATCCTGATGATGTCATTTTTATTTACCTCGAGCACGACGACTTCCATATAGTTGCTCCTCAAGTCTGGATTCCTCAGTCCTCGGGCCTATAGGTCCTCGAGACATCTCGAGGATTGACCCCTCTAACTGGTCCCAGAATCGCGTTGGTAGTCATCGGGATATACAGTGCTCGGGGTATGAACTTAACCATTTTCAATATACCCTGTAAAACCTCGTCGATCCTCGTTTAGAAGGATCACTAACCCTACTAGGATTTTCCCCAATCAAGGAATCCTAGATCAGAAAGGAGTCCTGTCTTTGGTAACGCTCCAAACAAGGTAAGTTTGGACTCCTATTTAAGTTCCAACACCTATCCCTACAATCACTCCTAGAAACACGGAGATGAATCCTACCTGAACTACGTTACCTACTACTATAAATAGGTCACCCTCATTCATTATTCAGGTACGTTTTTACATACAATTTCAGTATATGCTTTCTCTCTATTCTCTCTCTAACTTAAGCATCGGAGGGGCGACGAGGCCACACCTCGACGCCTTTGTTTCAGGTACTAGAAGANCTATTTAAGTTCCAACACCTATCCCTACAATCACTCCTAGAAACACGGAGATGAATCCTACCTGAACTACGTTACCTACTACTATAAATAGGTCACCCTCATTCATTATTCAGGTACGTTTTTACATACAATTTCAGTATATGCTTTCTCTCTATTCTCTCTCTAACTTAAGCATCGGAGGGGCGACGAGGCCACACCTCGACGCCTTTGTTTCAGGTACTAGAAGATCTCGAACGTGCTCGTCCTCGGTCATCAAGCTCGGGAAATCTGCAAGCGCGATTTTTGGTAGCATCATATTGGCGCCGTCAGTGGGAAACGCTACCAAAAGTCATGGTGAATACACGTTCAGGTCTTCCTCTCGCAAGCTCATCCACTCCAAACTAACCACCCGTTGCCGATCCTCAAGTTCATCAAGAAGAATCGCCAGGGATGTCGGATCCTCCACCCGCAATGGTTGCCGCTGGAGCATTCGAAGAGCTTCGTCAATAGGTCGCGACCTTGACTCAGCTACTCAGCCAAGGAAACATTCCCCAAGCTCCAGCACATGCACATACACCGGCATCGGAAGGAGGTGTCATGGATGATGCTCGAGCTCGGGACACTCGTGATGTGCATGAGAATGGCGGGTCTGGGGCCTCAGGCATACCCCAACGGGGCTACAACAGAACGCCAAGGGAGTGACCGGGTTCACCCCTAACACCCCGTTCACACAAGATGTTCTTTCGTATCCTCTCCCGGACAGGTTCAAGTTCCCCCGCATGAAGGAGTACGATAGGACCACTGATCCCGTCAACCATCTAAACGTCTACACAGACGTCATGAACTTACAGGTTGCACCGGACCAATTAATGTGCAAAGCCTTTCCTCAAACGTTGACTAATGCTGCTCGAGATTGGTTCACCACATTGGAGCCGAACTCTATATCGTCATTCTCTGACCTTGCTGACAAGTTCTTCGCCTTCTTTGCGAGTAGTAAGCGCATTCGGAAGACAGCAGCCACCCTCATGCAGCTCCGCCAGGGGCCTAATGAGACTTTGCGCTAATTACAAGAAAATTCACTTTTTAAGGATGAAAATGAAACAACCAATATAACAGCTTATGGAGGTAAAAATAAAATGACATGACATGACATGAATCAAGACATCATCATTGACAAGCCAAAAGTAGTGATGGCCGGACGATAGTGTACAATGAGTAAGAAAACCCTACGTTGATAACGATGCATACCTGAGTTATTAGAAAAGAAGGGTTGAACCCCAACCTTGAGGGCCCGTCCCGTCCCTAGAGCATCGTGGAGGAGGTAATGTGCCTCAGCATGTCAGGGTATAAGAGCTGTCATATTGGTGCCCATAAAAAGTCAAATTCCAAACCTTATTAGAGGCAGGAATCGAACCCTCACACTGCGGTTGCCAGTTCAGTTGAGACTACTTCACTCATGTTTTTTGCACCATTGAGCTATGCCCCGAGGGTTAAACCTGAGTTATTAATTATTATGCAAGCTTACTAACTTTAGACTATGGGAACACTTTAATACATTCAAGTTCTAATGTGTCACGACCTATTTCTCAGGTGTTAATGTGTTTTGCTGCTATAGGGTAGCGACTTTGTCCGCTTAGAGCAAAAAAAATTTATACATTACAATAATACTCTTTTTTTAGCTCTTCATTTTGCTTTTCTCAAAAAATATTTATTGATTTCTTCTTACATTTTATTTAATATAATTTCTTTATATATCAACGGTCAATCAATTTAAGTTCATGTTTGGACTCCATTAAACAAAAAATATATTTTTTTTCAAAATTCATTTTCAACCATACATTTTCAATAACATTATTTGCACGTAAATCTAAAATGTTTCTTGACTATTTAAGCTCACATTTTCTAAAAAAATAATATTCCAAAATACTTTTTCCCCAAAACCTCATTTTAATGGAGCCCAAACAAGGGTTAAGCTCCTATTTGACACACATTCTTTAAAAATAAATTATTCAAAACTCATTTTAAACAACACATTTTTCAATAAAATAATATTTTTCATCACATTAATAACTTTTATTTACTTTTTAATTACATATTTTCCATCATATCACTATTTAAAATACATTATTTTCTCAATAATATCCATCAAACACACTCTAAATTTGATTTGAATAATTTAAGAAGTAGAATACGAAAATATGAAAACATGTGACCATCATTGTACATTAAAAATAGTTAAAATAGAGAGTTGTTGAAACCTATTTTTAAGCATTAATTCTTTAAAATAAAGAATATTTTATATTTAGACAGTTTCTTGAAGATGTTCTTAGTGCGCCAAGGTCCAATGCAACGCAAAGCTAATAGGGAAATCCCAATAAAAATAAGGCATTGTGATGTTACTCGTGAAAGTGCAACTTATTAATTCCAGTGTTTCAAAACCTAATTTTTTTTTTCTTGAATTTATAGGCATGCCTTATGAACTTCAAAATGTCAATATTTAGTCCCTAAAGTTTATAATATTTACGTCGTTAGTCATTGAGATTGATACCTTCCATAGAACCTACCAGCAATGTTGATTTGGCCAACTGTGTATTTATATGACATGAAAAAATAAAAAACCCATGGTTCACTTCAAGATGATAGGTATCGGTCAGTCATAAATTTTATATTCGCTTAAGTTGACACTAGGGTTTCACATTTCAGTGAGCCAATTTCCTCACACCAGTACAATTTATAATTAAAAAGACAATGATCCATGAAATTTGACTATAATATAGAAGCAAAAGAAAAATTCTGTGGAGCCTTTCACAATTTTTTATGGGTTTTCCTCTGTGTACAGGGTAGGAACCCCTACAGAGTACACAAAATAGGGGTGGGAGATTTGTACTTGAGATGGTCAAGTTTCTATGTCCACGTGTTTTAGTCGTTTAAGTTTGAATTAAAATCATAACAGTGTTTCAGTGATTGATTGTGAAACAAATTAAAACTTCAGTGACCGTTTCTGCAAGTTTTAAAATTTTAGTGACCGTTTTAAAATTTTTAGGTAAGTTCAAAGACCGTTTGTGAAATTAACCCAATTGAAAAAAATAGAAGTATCTATTTTAGCTCCTGTTTGGTGGTAATTTTCATCCACATTTTAACGAAATATTGAATTGTTGATTTCCTTCCCTACAAGCCAGACATGAAACGCACTAACGATATAAAAATGGATCTTAATTTTGCAAATAGTGGAGCCAAACAAGGACTTGTCTTAGTTATATTTGGTTTTCGTGTAAGGTTCGCGAAGCATGACATTTTTTTTATTAAAAAAACTATAAATAAATAAATAATCGAAAGTGAACATTGTCACTGACAAATTTTGATTATTTACGAGCATATTTATAATTTAACTTCACAGACGAACTAGAATTTTATCCTTTATGGTCCGATTGATTCAAAAATGGAATTTGGGTGGAAAGAAAACGAATTGATGGGAATTGAATTGTTTAGAACTTGTTTTATTGTGAATTATTTATTAATTATGTTTAATTGGTATAATTTTTCACCTGAAAATATTGAAATTTCCTATCTTTTGAAGTTCGTTTGATTTTGTTTTTCATGAAAATTATCAATTAAAGGAATAAAATTTCTTACAATTAAGTATATAATTTGTTTGGATCGCCAAATAAAAAAAGGAAAATTTCTGGTGTTCGTTTGACTTTTATTTTACATTGAAATTATCAATTTAAGGGATAATTTATTTATTTTTTTACAATTCGGGATACATTTTGTTTTTATTGCAAAGAAAAAAAAAAGATGAAAAACCAAAAATTACATAAAAGGTGGGAATTGAAATTCCTCTAAAATCATGAAAAGGGGCAAAGGTAGAAAATCAATTCTTAAGGAAAAAACGTGACATCAAACATGACATTAGTGGAATGAAATTTCAATTCCATTTTTCATTATTAAAAAAAAAATATAGGGGGTTATCAATTGCCGCAATTTCTTAATTGAATACAGCATTGGCATTGCTAGCAATTTATTATTGGATTGGTTAGCGTGAAAGATGCTGCATTGGTTCGCGTGAAAGGTGCAATTATGAAATAGCCTGTATTCATTTTGGACGTATTTTCAAATAAAAATTGCAAGTTGCTTTCTACCATCTTTGACAATCCTATCATCTCGTAGGGGGTCTTTTTCGGTGGGGTAGATTGTGTTGGAAATAATACAACAATCATCGGCGTGGGTGACCCTTCTTTTTTTGGAAATTTTCATTTGTACTAAAGAAAAATATTACAAAAATCTTAAATTCTCTCACATGAGAGTGAGTCACCCGCAAGAATAAAAAAATAATAATCAAGATTACCCTCCGTCCTCGTCAGTAGGGGTGGGCAAAAACCCGCCCAACCCGATCAACCCGTCCAACCTGGTTGGGTCGATTTTTTCCATTTTTTTCTTGGGTTGAATTGGTTGGCAAACTTAAGTTGGTCGTCCCGCAAAAAAAAAAATAATCAAGATTTCCCCCCCCCCCCCCCCCCATCCTTGTCAGTGTCTAATGCTTCTATATATGTAAATGTAATATCTCTCAATTTTTTTTACATTTTTATTGAAGACCCACCTCATGTGAGAGGTTTGGAGGGATTATGTCTGTACAAAGGAAAAAACACATTATATAATGGAGAGCCATCAAAAATAGAATAAATGGCAAGACTTGAACATTGAATAAATATTTCTTCAACCCATATTTATCTTCTCTCCAAATGCTTTTAAGGATTCAAATGACATAATTTTTAAAATTTATCAAGCCTATTGAAGAGCGCCAAAACACACGTGTTTGTTCACTATGAACTAAATGTAAACTTTGAATTGAATATGTATAAGAATGTAATAATGATATAATCTATTGTTGATTGTATGGAATGATTTTTTTTATTTTTTTTTTTTCATGTCTTTAAATATTAAAACTATCCTCTATTTATAGTTTTTCATCAACACATCTCTAAAATGGTATCAACTATTCCAAAAGGCACCAAAATTCAAGTTGTAAACGATCACATGATTTAACACTTTTAGCCTTGGCTTTCTACAAAGTGGCCCATGCAGTCGCATTGGCAAAACCAAAGCCCAATTCGGACCTTTTATTCATTCATTCCATTTAGTTACTTTGTAGGCCTAACAAGTGGCCCAACATTCTAACATTGATTCTTTGCAGGCCCAAAAAGTTGCCCAACATTCCAACATTGATTTTGAACAATAAATACAACAATAACCCACTTGCTCAAAATAATTATCGATCACATATTCAAAATATCAATACTTATGCATAAAGATTATATATATTTTACTTTGAATCAAACCATAATATAAATCTCACAAAGTATTATCGAAATTTCAAGTAGCATCAAAGCTTTGAATCATTTATTCCTTGTGATAATATCGATGAATCACACTCACAAGTGTTATATTTTTACAAGTTCCTCAAACTCACTTAATGTTAATATGACCTTGCACTTATCATATTAATTGAACTTCTAAGAGAAACTCTTGACTCTTTATTAAGACGGCACCGTTCCAAAGTTCACATAGGTGAAGTCTTTTCAATATCTTGTTGCTTTTAGAAATACTTGTATCCTGTGCTGAACTTCATTAAGAGTTTTATAAATTCATCCCTCCAACTATAACAACCAGTACTATTTATCAAGAATATGGTTTTAAAATAGGTTAATAGTGCTAAAACTTATCCACTTATTGAATGATTTGTTTTTATTCTTGAACAGAAATATACTTATTTAGTATATTTTAGTGGGGTTGCCATCATTGTAGACTTTTAATTAAGGAGTTTCAACTTCATTCTTCTCGATGTTAATATTACTCATTCTTTTGTAAGGAGTTTAGTCAACGGATCTGCTAAGTTCTCGTTAAACTTAATATATGTAAGAGAAATTATTTCATGCTTGATTGATTTTTTTCACATATTCATGTCTTAGACTCATATGTCTAGACCTTTGATTATATAGTTCACTATCTGCTCGTACTAAGGTGGCTTGATTATCACATAAGATAGGTATCGAAAAAATATTCTTTGCACCCAAAAGAATTTCATAAAGAAGGTCTCTTAGCCACTCAGCATATTTTCCTGTTTCGGCCAATGCTACAAACTCCGACTCCATTATTAATTGTGTAATGCATGTTTCTTTCTTAGACTAACAAAATGCTGCATTTCCTCCAAGAGTAAATGTCCAACCTGAAGTAAACTTGTTTTCTCCCTCACTCGATATCCAATTAGTGTCGATATATCCTATATGATAGTTGAAAGTTTTGTATATTGTAGTATAAAGTTTTTGGATTTCTTCAAGTAACTAAGAACTCTTCGTATGGCCTTCCAATGTTTCGAACTTGGATTACTAGTAAATCTACTTAATTTATTCATTGCAAATGTAACATCTGATCTTGTACATTATACCACGTACATAAGACTTCCAATTGTTTTTGCATATTCAATTTGGGATATTACTCTTCCATCGTTCTTTACTGACTTAATACTTGGATCCAACGAGGTATTTGCTTTTTTAATATTCAAATGTTTGAACTTATTCACCACATTTTCAACATATTGTGATTGCCTTAATGAATAATCCCCCACTATTCTTCTTAACTTTATTACCAAAAATAGTTTCCACTCGTCTAAGATCATTCATTTTGAATGTGGAGGATAGAAAGCTCTTCATTTCTTTAATCATTTCCATGTCATTACTAATGATTAACATAGCATCCACATAAAGATACACAAATGTAATAACACTATCATATACTTTAGTATATAAACGCTTATCTACTGAATTATGAATAAATCATTTGACATAATTGTAAATCAAATTTCCCATACCACTTTTTAGGTGCCTGTTTTAATTCATACAAGGACTTAAACTAATTTGCATACTTGTGTTCATTTTTCGATCGAAAAAGCCCTTCGGATGTTCCTTATAGACCTCCTCCTCAAGATCCTCATTTAGGATTGTCGTTTTAACATCCATTTGATGAACATGTAAATCAAATATTGATGCTAATGCAAATAAAATCCTTATCGAAGTTATCCTAACTATAGGTGCGTATGTGTCAATATATATATTCCTTCCTTTTGTTGATATCCCTTAGTTACTAATTTAGCTTTATAGGTATTGGTTTACCATCGAAATTATACTTTCTTCTAAACACACATTCGCAACCAATGGATTTAAATCCTTTTAGTAAATTGACGATTTTTCAAGTGTTATTAGGTATAATAGAATCAATTTCATCATTTATTACGTCTTTCCAAAAAATGTAATTTTTAGAAAACATTACTTCTTTATAAGTTTTAGGATCACTTTCAACTTGAAGAACAAAAAGAATTATTCTTACAATATCATTCCTTCCTCAACTAAGTAAAGAGAAATAAGTTGGGAGTCTATTTCATCCAATCCTAAACCCTTTTTTTTTCCTAACTCTCTTGCTTCTTCAAGTTCACTTGATAGTTCAACATCTTTCGTAGATGTTTCTACTTTTAATTCTCTAGAAGCAAGAATGTCAGCTTGAGTTTTATTTTGAGAATTTTTTGTAGCCAATACATTCCCAGAACTCCAATTCTATTAAAATATTTGATTCTAAGTTTGATAACCGATATGCCTTTTTATTTGGGACATATCCCAGATATGCACATTTTATACCTCAAGGACCTAATTTGGTTATCTTAGGATCCGTGTTCTTGTAATAAATAAGACAACCCCACAATTTAAAATAACTTAGATTTGGTATCATTTCTTTCCATAATTATATGAAGAAACCTTATTCTATTTCAAATGACTCCTATTTACCATATGGCACGCACTAAGTAAGGTTTCACCCCATAAGTTCAATGGTAATTCAATATTTAATAACGTGGCATTAATAATTTCTAAGAATGTTCTTTTCTTTCTTTTTGCTAAACTATTTTGTTCAGTGTACGTGATGCAGAGAATTGGTGTATTATGCCATTTTATTCACAAATATGTTGAGTTCAACTGAGAAGCACTCTCCATCCCTGTCACTTCTTAATGTCTTTATTTTTCTTCCTAATTAATTTTCAACTTATGTTTAATATACTTTAAATGTATTAAAGTTCCATCTTTATGTTTTAGTAGACACACATAGAAATTCCTAAGCAATCATCTATAAATGTAATAAAGTATCTATTACCTCTTCTTTTTAGCATGTCATTTAATTCAAAAATATATGAATGTACAAGTTTAAGTAGATTTAGTGATCTTTCTACACTATGAAATGGTTTTTTAATCATCTTAGATTTAATTCAAGGTTCATATTTAACTAAGTTATCAAGTTCACATTATATTAATCCACATTTGACCATTCTTTCCACAGTACTAATAGTTATGTGTGCTAATCTACCATAACATAAATTAAATGAAACAATCATATAAGTTTTGAAAAGTGACTTATCATAACAAA
>CAIGRO010230573.1:0-19090 GCA_903798355.1 Fraxinus baroniana | reverse complement strand
TTCTTGAGCCAAACTTGAGAGAAAACTTATAGGAGATGAATCGTCTGCGTTTTGGAACGTTTTGGGAATTAAATATAGTGGAAAATTAGGTTTTCATATGTGTTTCAATCAAACAAGAAATTGGAAAAAATTTGCGTTTTGACTTGAGGCGTGCGCCTAGTGTAAGCTAGGGCATGCCCTTTAAGGAAATGGGCAGCCTTAGTCGAGACTTTCTTGGTGTGAGGCATGCGCATCTCCTTTAGGCGAGGGAGCCCATCTTACAGCGTGTTTGGGCCATGCTTTTCTCTCTTGATGTCTGATTGAGCTTATTCAAGTTGCGTTGAAAATCTAACTCAAAGGAATACAACTTTACTTCATAGACCATCTTCAAATTCGATCGTTTTCCATGTCAAAAACTAATCTCGATATGAGGCTGAAAATCGGTGCAAAACTTTTCAGCTTGAAAGCTGATTTTTGATCATGTTTTGGCTATATTTCATCATTTTGACTCATTTCTTCATCCAATTGACCTTTAACGCTCTCGAACCTTCACCACAAGGTTGGAAACAAGTTTAGAGTATTTGCTCTTCAGTCCCTGAACTTTCACTTTCTTTCATTTTGATCATTTTTCATTTTTTTCTTCCATTTTTCACCGTTTTCACCCATTTGCAACATTATCCAAGATATAGAAGTACTTAGCGCATTTAGGCATCAAATAATCATAAAAACGCAAATATTAATGGATGAAAAAACCTAATAAATGTGCCATTATCAAGGGTACGATGATTAAGGTCGTTGGGTTGGAAACAGATCAAAATATAGAAAAATCAACAGAACGACACAAGTGACATTACTGAAAATAAAATGACCTTTGTGTCATTCTATTTTTTTACACGATTATAAGTAGTCACGCTCCATTCGTGCCCGAGAAATAATAAGTTAAACTCATTTAAACCGTAAGATGTAAATTACATTTTCAAAAGTTGACAGATATAATCATTACTTATATTATAATGGAAATAATAGAAAGAAACACTTGTGCATTCATCAACTTGTTATTTCAATCATTTTTCGTCACGTGATCAACATTTATATCTTACGTACGTTAGAGGTCTAATGTTGGAGATCGTCGCATTAGAAACAAAACAAAATTAGGGAGGACAAAAAAATCCGTTCAACCTGATACCAACGGGGCAGGGATTACCCGCTTAACCAGATAAACAAGAGTGGCGCCATTACCTCGAAGTAGGTACGGGGCGGGGACTGGAAACATAGTCCCCGCCCCGCCATTCGCCCCATTTAAAATTTAAATTTTTTATCGAACAAAAATAATAAATTTATCATCATTTTTAAAGACAACATAAATTGTTTTTAATAAATTAGTAAAAAAATAATAATATTTAACAACTAAAGACATAAAAAATAAAAGCAAAAAATAAAATAAATAAAAAAATAACAAGAAAAAAAAATAAATGGGGCAGGGGACTCGACCCACCCAAATCCCGTCCCATCCCATCCCATCCAACTTTAATCGGGTATGTAGATGGGGCAAGGTAACAAAAATGCCCTACGGGACGAGGGTGAGAATTGTCGACCCGTTCCGTACCCGCTTTTATCATCCCTAATCAAAAGATAGAAGAAATCAACAAAACAGAACAAATAACGTTACTGAGAAAAAAAACGATTATTATGTCATTCTATTTTTAAACAAGATTATAATTAGCCACGACTCATTCGAGGCCCGAGAAACAAAGTTAAAACTCATTTAAGTTTTACATAATAGATAATTGTTGTACTACCCTTTTTGATATAACGACTGCAGTGTTTTTCTATACAACAGATAACGGTTGGAGTATAGTTATCATCCAATAGTTGCAGAAAAAAAAATACAGTAAATACAAAAATCAATAAATTCTAAAATATCATACCATATTATATTCAGTAATAAAAGTACAATGTACATAAGATTTGTAAAAATATACTTCTTCTTTCTTCAAATGCGATTGAAATTTCAATATAGATAATATGTCCAAAAGATACCTAAAATAGGTGAAGAATAAAATGAAGAACGTGATTTTATGGTAAAAATCACGAAAGCTAAAGAGAAGAAAACGGTTGGTTGTGATTTTAGGACTTAAAATTGAATTGAGAAGGGTGTTAATGTCTTTTTCAATGGGTGGGGGGTGGGGGATATTCATAACATTTGACATCGTTTATGTGTGTATTTCATAATTGAAGTTCATTCAACGAAGAAACATAGGATGTTATTTAACCAAATACATGATTTGAGTTTTGATTAGGTTATTTAACCAATTCTCCCATTTTTTTTAATCCCATTTTCCGCCAATGATTCGCCTCTTACAAGTCAAACAAGCAAGGCGACGGTGATATTACTGTGCAAAAAGAACATGCACATTTATTATAAATGAAGTATATACTGATGCGAATTTCAAAGCCAGCTTGGCTTGATCTGTATCTCTCTCTCTGTCTCCCTCTTACAATTTGTTTGTAGCCTACTTGACATTAATTAACTGTTGTGTGCTTCTGTCCATTTCGTCTTCTTTTTACCTGCATAGCTCTCCCTCTCTCTATCCCCCATTCTGAATCAGAATCTCTATATATTTGGAACTTCCTTTCTTTCCTTCTTTGCGGGCTCAAATTGTTTTCCATAGTGGTAGAACATTTAGCACAAAGCTCAACTTTTTGGCTGATCTCTTGCTGCTCTAAAAGTTAATGAATTTGAATGCTTGAAATAAGTACTGGGCTTTGGACCATGTCATCTACTGTCTTTCCAAATCTTTACATTTTTTCCCCCTGAAATTCGCATCTTGGCAACCCCTTTTTGTGTATTACTGTGTCAAAAATTTAGCGATGATGTGTACCCGTTAATTCTCGTCTTGAACCCTTCTGGGCTCTTAGAGTTTAGTTGAAAAGCGATTGAAGAAATTTAGCACATTGAACTAACTATCAGAATGGAAGAGACATTTGTGCCATTTCGTGGAATCAAGAATGACATTAAAGGAAGGCTACAGTGTTACAAACAAGATTGGACTGGTGGATTCAGTGCTGGCTTCAGGTAATATCAAAATCTCGTCCTTCGAATCCGATTTATTTCGCCATTGATTTAGCATAATCTTTGATTAACTGTTTTTTGAGTGAAACGTTGTACTGATTGTTTTCAGGATATTGGCACCCACCACATATATATTTTTCGCATCGGCTATCCCAGTGATTTCATTTGGGGAGCAACTGGAAAGGAATACAGGTATGAGTCATCCCAAATAAAAAGCTTGAGATTCTTAACATCTTTAGACTTGCCAAATTTGTTCAATAATGGAATGTGTCAATCATTTAGACTTGTGGTTTAACTTAATTATAAGAAGGGAAAAATTGAATGTTATAGACCATTAATTTCAGATGGTGTTCTAACGGCGGTTCAAACGTTAGCATCGACTGCAATTTGTGGGATTATACACTCAATAATTGGAGGTCAACCATTACTGATTTTGGGAGTTGCTGAACCTACTGTGATCATGTACACCTTCATGTTCACCTTTGCTAAACAGAGACCAGAATTGGGCCGTGAACTGTTTCTCGCATGGACGGGATGGTTAGCTTTGTGTTTAAGTTTTCAATGTAGATTTTCTTTAATTTTAATCTCTTGAATTAGTGATCATCAATTTACTGTAATGGCCTCTTCTTGCTGTCGAATTCTTTCAGGGTATGCGTGTGGACTGCAATTCTTCTGTTCCTCTTTGCTATTTTAGGAGCTTGCTCCATTATCAACAGGTTTACTCGTGTGGCTGGAGAATTATTTGGAATGCTTATTGCTATGCTTTTCATGCAGCAAGCTATCAGAGTAAGGAAACTGTGGAGTTTGTTTCTCAACTCCTAGTTCTACTTCAACAAATTTAAATGCCGAGATTTTTCTTACCTTTTTCTTTAGAATGCCTACATAGTAAGGATTTTAATCTTGAATTTGATATTTGACGTAGACTTCTGTTATGATCTATATTTAGGGACTTGTGGATGAGTTTCGTATTCCAAAAAGGGAAAATCCAAGCTCAGTGGAGTTTATACCTTCATGGAGATTTGCTAATGGCATGTTTGCAGTGGTTCTCTCATTTGGTCTACTGCTAACAGCCTTAAGAAGCCGAAAAGCAAGGTCATGGCGTTATGGAACCGGTAAGGAAATATGGTCAATATTTATAATACAAGTAGACTCTAACAGAGCTTCTTCTCACCATCGCTTGTACTTAGAACAGATGTACATGTATATTTGCTTATCCTTTTCAATTCTTGCTATTTGCAACCGTACGGCATATGGTTCTTCATTCAGGTTGGCTTCGAAGCCTTATAGCAGATTATGGGGTACCGCTCATGGTTCTGGTTTGGACAGCCGTGACTTACATACCCTCTGGAAGTGTTCCAAAAGGGATTCCAAGACGTCTCTTTAGCCCAAACCCGTGGTCACCAGGAGCCTATGAGAACTGGACAGTCATTAAGGCATGTACATTGATTAAATGTACGAGTTAAGTGCTTTATTTTCTGTAAAGAATGAGAACTGAGATGTGAATATGGATTTCAATTGGCAGGACATGCTAAATGTACCCATTCTCTATATACTTGGAGCTTTTATTCCCGCGACAATGATTGCAGTACTTTACTATTTCGACCATAGCGTAGCTTCTCAATTGGCTCAGCAGAAAGAATTCAATTTGAGGAAGCCACCTTCCTTCCATTATGACTTACTGCTTTTAGGATTTTTGGTATGCTAAGTTCATTTTGTTACCTTAAACACTTCTACCATTTGATTTCAGAGTTCTCTTATGATATAATCTTGATTTACCATTTGAACAGACATTAATGTGTGGTCTTGTTGGCATTCCTCCGTCAAATGGTGTAATTCCACAGTCCCCAATGCATACGAAAAGTCTAGCTACTCTCAAACACCAGGTAATTTTCCTTCATGGATCATACACCTTGTCTCTGTCTTTAATTCTTTCACCTTTTTGTGCAGTGGTGAGTTTTATTTTTTATGGAAGTGTTATTTTTTTATTGATGTTTTCCTACTATAGCTGCAGCGTGGCTGCATAGGAATCCCATTGTTTTTCCATTTCTTCTGTAAATAGTAACAATAAATTAAAATTTTGAATGCACAGTTGCTTCGGAACCGGCTAGTTGCATCAGCGCGGCAGAGTATGAGAAAGAACTCAAGCCTGGGACAATTATATGGAACCATGCAAGAAGCCTATCAACAAATGCAGACTCCTCTGATATACCAGGAAGCATCACAAAGAGTACGTATCATACTTCATAATTCTGTTACACACTCAGATTTATCTCCAGAGTAATTTATTCACTTTCTGATTCCCATTGGCTTATTCATTTAAATGCTGTAAGTATGACCAAGTCTTTTGCCTTCCACGTATTCATATTTTCACTTTGAATATGAGAAAAAGGGAAAGATGAAAAATTGTGGTGAACCTTATCTTTAGGTGATATGAACTGGTAGAGAAAGATTGAATTTTTTAATTTTCTTATCTGATTTTCAAACATTTTCAGACACGTGTTTTCGACATTAAAGTCCTTTTTTCACCAGGGACTGAAGGAGTTGAAAGAATCGACCATTGAGTTAGCATCGAGCATGGGTAGCTTTGATGCTCCGGTAGATGAAACGGTTTTTGATGTTGAGAAGGAGATTGATGATTTACTTCCCGTGGAGGTCAAAGAACAGCGTGTCAGCAACTTGCTTCAAGCCATTATGGTGGGAGGATGTGTTGCTGCTATGCCTGTCTTAAGAATGATTCCAACCTCCGTCCTCTGGGGATATTTTGCTTTTATGGCAATTGAAAGCTTACCGGGTAATCAGTTTTGGGAAAGGATATTACTACTTTTCACTGCACCAAGCAGAAGATACAAGTCAGTTCTCCAAAACTTTGTAATTTGTTTTTTCCTTGAACGTCGTATCTTTCGTAACTTCCTAAACATCGTCTTCATAATTGCAGAGTATTGGAGGAGTGCCACGCCACCTTTGTGGAGACTGTGCCTTTCAAGGCAATTGTGACATTTACTATATTCCAAACAACTTATTTGCTTCTTTGTTTCGGTATTACATGGGTTCCAATTGCGGGGCTCCTTTTCCCTCTATTTATTATGCTTCTGGTCCCCGCAAGACAATACCTACTGCCCAAATTTTTTAAAGGGGCACACCTTCAGGATTTAGATGCTGCAGATTATGAAGAGGCACCTGGGGTTCCATTCAACCTTCCCACGGTAAAATTTCTTAAAAGCTACAATGGAATAATCTAATCAATGTTTTGGTACTTATAATTTTAATGGATTGTTTATGTAGGAGGAAGAACTGGGAGCAAGAGTTTCCTTTGCAGAGGTTGGAGAGGTTTTAGATGACATGATCACCAGAAGCCGTGGTGAGGTCAAGCATATCTGCAGTCCTAAGGTTTCGAGTTCTTCGACAACCCCAGCAAGAGACATTAAACTCCATCAGAGCCCACGCTTTTCAGGTAAAGCATACAGTCCGCGCATCAGCGAACTAAGAGGAGAGCAGACTCCCCGGTCTGGTGGAAGAGGACATTCAAGTCCAAGCACCGGAGAAAAAGGATCATCTAATTTGGGGACGCCTAGTACTTCAACTTCAAAGTAGTACAAGGAATCAATGCCTTTTAACAATTGGCAAGTTTGAAATAAATTAGTTTGTTTTTGTGGCATTATGTAAAGTCTTCTACTCCTCTTTAAGAGGTAACCTGTAACATAAACAATGTATTGTTTTCTTTAATGGCAACTCAAGTAAATTATTCGTCCCATTTGTGGTCATGTTATTGAACATATTATAGCTAATTAATCACGGTTGTCCTTGTTTCTGTCACTGACTTAACATGTACAACTTGAATGATCTTAATAGGTCAGTTAATTTGTTAGAGAATCAAAAGATTCTAGTAAGAACAAAAGGATCAAAACCTTCCAAGTGCCATGCTGGATTTACAAAACCCTACTTTTATTTATTGTAAGTAGATACCACAATAGTCCTAGCCGTAAATGATGGTCCCTACACAGCATCAGGTGATTTTCATTTTTAGGAAGAAGAGGTTACTCTTTAAGAAAGTCGCCGAGAGGGCTTAAAGATTTTTCTGAAGACGAGGGCATGTTTGATACTGCATAATGGACAGTTCAATAGACAGATTTCAGTTTCGTAATCCTTAATGCTATGCAGTGTCCTCAGGTCCACTTTACCAAACATATCATTAAGACCATTGGTTAGCATGATATAGTAGGCAATTAACTAGAATTTAGCAAGTAATCAAAGTATATGTGGCTGTTGAGACTTTCTACGGTGAATCAGTAGTTCGTATGAAAATCTGAAGCAATAACATCAAAAAATTTCTCAGAACTGAATGAAAATCGAAATGCATGCCGTCATCCAAATCACAACTGCATATTAAATTGAATCCTGGAAAAAGTTCCTGAATTCAAGTTCTTATCTTGTTGTGACAAACTTGTGATGCAACTTCTTATCTCGCCTACTTAAGATCATCATCACAAAGCTACTCTCCATTATCTGATGTGATGAGAGAGATTGAAATGCAACTAGAACGGCTGAAAACTCCTGAAAAATTCTCAAAATCATGAACCGATTTCGACAATCTCACTGTGAAGGTCCAGAAAGAATGAACGTGCTTTAGGAACAGTCATTCCACCTAAAAAGCAGAGGTCTGAGAGTACTGATGACACCTAAAAAAATGAATGATGAAAAGGGTTCTAATTATTTTTCCATTTGGGGATATAAAAAGTAGAATGTTGTGGTTGGCTACAATTGACTTCCATAAGTGGGAAAGATATCATGTCCCTTTCTAATAATGCCAGTATCTTTGTCCTTTACACCTTTCTAGTTGTAAATAACTCCAAAAGACTAAAGTTGCTTAACCTGATCAATCTGTAGAAGCTGACTAGAGATTTGACACACTGGTTGAAGTTGAGAATAAAACAAGGTAGGCCAGTGTATCATCATTCTTGACATTGACTCTTCCTAGCCTGTTTTTCATCACTCAACGATCAACAAACATGTACATTGAAGTGCTTCTGTGGTGGGTACAGGAAACTGAGGCACAAAGTATTGTCTTCAATGTCTTCATCCTTCTGTATTAATCTTGTTGATGTCGATTTCTCAAGAGTTTTCCACATCAAACGCGTGAATGATCTTGCTGGTGACTCCTGTAAAGGATATGATCAATCACATTTTGATGCGATTTTTGAAAGTATATGGGAGAGTTCTTAGAATTTCATAAATATGTCGTGTGGTTTTTCTAGAGAGGTCTAGCTCATAGGGTCAACATGCTTGGCATGGGGCTGTTGCAAATAGAACAATAAAGTAGCCTCGATGCAATGCCACTACTTGTCGTGATCCATATAGTGCATTTCATCTTAGAAAGACTGATCATGCCCCTTCCAACTTTACTAAGAGAACCATTAGACTTTCAATCAATGTGGTTAACTCCATTTGATTCTAGTCTTGAACACAGATTTGATATTGTGGTTCAAATCCAAGAGAAATCTTCAATCCAGGCTCAGAAAAACCATCCAAACGAATTCCACCAGAGGCCTCCACTCGATCCACAACATTGCACTTTCGGTTGCCTCTTTCTACCCACTCTGGTTACCCTTATCTAATCCACGAACTACACAAAGGGGGTGGCGATTACTATGTAGAAGAAAGGATGAAGTAATGGTTGATTTCACACAACCCCCACATGGCCACCCCTTGTCACTCGGCTCCCTCTTTCACATTTACTCTATTGCAATCCACATATAAAGAAAGACATGGCGGGAACAAAACATATGTAGCAAGACATTAGGCCACTCAAATGGATTGGGTGAAAATCTTCTCTATAAATGAGCTGTCACTTAATTACAAATAAATGAACCACACAATCCAAAAGGCTAATACACTAACCAAATCACCAATCTAATAACTCAACTCAATAACCATTGCTTGGGCTAAACGCAATGGGCCAAATTTCAAGTGAATTGGTTGTTTCCGGACCGAACCAAGCCTATGTCGTCGATAAATTATTTGACATGTGTTTTAAATTATTGCCCGGATTTATTGGGTATCAAAACCCAACAAATCTCCACCTTGATACTCAATCAACTTGAAAGCAAACAAATCACAAAGTTTATACTTGTATAACCAAGGTAATCAATAAAATTGGTATCACAGACCTTACTTTGTGTTTTGAACTCGAAACAAATACCATACTTGCTCTATGTACTCATCGAGACTAAGGTAAAAAAAACCCCAAATAGAAGCAGATAATAACAGTAAACAATCAAGAGCAAATAATCGTGTGATGAAAATAAAACATAGGATAATACACAAATCTTTTCAAAATATGTTCATACAAAACAACAAACTAACACCAAGTTAATCAATCAAGTAGTTAAACACATGCAACAAATGCATAAATGATCCCACAAAAAGATCTCACCCCACTTATCCTATCACATTCTATGTTGCTCGCACATCGAGAACACGTGTCCTCTCATTGCCTACCATGCTTATTAGACCGATCACTCAACTCATGTCTAACTGGTAAGCCTCTATAGATCTTAAGTCCACTGTATAATTCTCCATCTCTACCTCACTTTTCTCAACCTTAGTAGTTAATGGATCTCTACATAACAGAAGTGATAGAAGTGTCATCTCACACTCCATGTGATCAGGGTCCTAGCATATAGAGGAGTTCAACATTTAATCACATCTATACTCACAATCCAAATGTCACATTCCACATTCCCCGGTACATACCACCAATATACACACATGCATCTATACTCCACATTACCAAAAGACACACAACACACTTACTACTAATGCATCACAAATCCACTATGACAAAAATCAACACTTCTGGTAACCACAAAGGTTAGTGCTCAATTTAAATTGACCCACGTACCACAAGATCACTCCAACACCAATGCTCGAGAAGTCCACAAAGGATTTATCCCATAAAGAGAAAGGTGAAGGTGGCACTCGCAAAGATAATAGAAGAAATGGTTGGTTACTTCACTACACTCACAAAAGATGCTCACAAAGAGGAAGAAGATAACCCTTACATGACTATTTTACATAATCTCACAAACCACTCAGGCTTCCAAAGATAAAGGAGAAAACGACTGCCCCTCTTTCTTCTCACTATCACACTCACTTACACCACTCACAAAGCCAAATGAGTATGTTGTAGATCTCAACCCACTATGTATGTAAAGACATTACACAAAGTAATCAGATTGCTCTCAAATTTATGCAAATGCACATATCAAACATATTGAAATGTGACATATAATAATGCAACAAAATTGAGCAATCACACACATACATAAAGGATTACACACAAATACATATGCAGTAACTAGGTTTACTCTCAATAAATGTCACTCATGTCATCACTCGACCCAGTAGCAGCATTTGCCTCACCTTTCTCCTTATCTTTCCTTCTATTATCGTTCTTACGACAGATTTTCTCAACCATGTGCAAAAAATTAAAATTGCAGTTAAAACGCCTAATTTTTTGCACATGCCTTAGACATACATTTGCCATCAAAAGTTTTATAAAAACTTTTCTTTTTGCCAAATTGAAAAATTACATTATTTCTTTTAGAAAACATGTATTGTCATTTTTACCATAAAATGCATAAAAAAAACGACCACAAGCAAAATACCGATACAATTTACATAAAATATTCAAATAAACTTTCTTAAGGTTACTTGCAATTCTAATAATAAAAAAATAATTGGCAACAAATTCACAAAGAATTCAAAGTAAATAATTAATAAGTAATTCTAAGTCTAGCAACGGGCAAGGTTACCCTTTCACGGTAACATAAACCTAATGTTACAGCCACATGATGACTTCTAAAACGAAAGATAAATGATTATACTACACAGCAGTCTCAACTGCAATAACAAAAGGAAAAAAAACATGATATCGAGTGGACCATGTCTGAAGGTCTGTAAATATCGAGGGATGCGATTCACTGTTTTAGAGCTACCATTATCCGCCCTACAACTTTCGTTAATTGCGGCAACACAAAACGACACCAGACACTCAAACATCCAAGGGAAAAATTGTGTAGATTTCACCGTATCGCTCGAAACTGAAAACGGAAACCACCACAAGCCCAGCAACATTATCTAGAACAAACCGTCTTTTGGAACCTTCATCAGATTTCGACGACGTGCCGCCACACGCCATCACCGTCATTGTGCTGGTTGCTACGCGCAGCTGGCAACCCTCACGTGTCGTCCACTTTGGTGCGCCTCAGCCTGCTAAACACGCCAATGGTCTTAGTTTTTGAAACATTGAGTCATTTGGCAGAAATATGAAAAAAACAATCCAGCGAGTTTGAAGAAAATCTGGATAGTTTTCTCTTCTAGTTTTCAGATCGATTCTGGCCACTTTCCAATTAGTTTTGGCACCCAAAAATCACATATTTCTCACCAACACTTGCTCTGATACTAGAGAAATCTTCAATTCGGCTAAGAAAAATAATCCAAATGAACACCACCGAAGGCCTCGACTAGACCCACGACATTGCACTTTCGATTGCCTCTTTCTACCTACTATGTTACTCTAATCTAATCCACAAAGGACACAAAAGGGGTGGTGATTAATATGTGAAGAAAGGATGAAGTAATGATTGATTTCACTAGGCTCCCTCTCTTTCACCTTTACTTTATTGCAACCCACACACCAAGAAAGACACTGTTGGGAACAACACATATATAGCAACACATTAGGTCACTCAAATGGATTAGGCTAAAGTTTTCTTAGTAAATGGGTTGCCACTTAATTACTAATAAATGAACTGCACAATCAAAAAGGCTAACACACTAACCAAATCACCAATCTAATAACACAACTCAATAACCGCTACTTAGGCTAAACTTGTGGGCCAAACTTCAAGTGAATTGGTTGTTTTCGGATTAAGCCAAGCCTATGATGTTGATAAATCTTGCTGGAAGGATTGAAAAATGAAAACTCAATAGTCAAGAGTCTTCAAAAAGAAGATGGCATTCACAACAGTCAGCGTAGAAGAATGAGGAGAATTTTGAAAGTCTAAAATATTATTAAAAAGGGTTTCAAATATTTTAAAATTCATTAGTTTTGAACCGGACAAACCGTATAAACCGGGTGCATGTCAAGGGTTTTATAAAACCTGAGCGGGTCACTAGTTTTAAAGGCTGTTTTTAAATCTAAAGTTCTCAAGGCCTAATCGATTTGGTTTCGGGCCAGGTTCCCGATTTATCCGATCGAACCGGCTGGGTTGAGTTGGTTTTAACAACACTGATCACAATCAACAAATTTTATGGGTCACAATTGATTTCACAGACAAAAATTATCAAATTAAATGGTCACGAGTTATTTTTTAACCACAAATTATCAAATTAATTGATCACAACTTATTTCTCAGTCACAAATCACAAATTTTGAAGGTCGTAACTTATTTATCAGTCACAAATTATCAAATTAATCGATCATAAGTTATTTATCTGTCATGATTTATCAGTTTAATTGGTTACAATTTATTTCTCGATCACAAATTATTAAATTAATTGATCACAACTTATTTTTTGATCACAAATTATCAAATTAACCATCACAATTATCCAATAAATGGCCACAAATTATTTTTTTTCTCCTCGACCTCACACCACCTCGTTCGACCATCGTCGCATTACCCAAAACACGTTGTCACATCGTATCCACAACCTACCACCACCACAATACATCGCCAATGCTCTGAATGCACTACCACCAGTTTCAACGAACCACAACCAACACTACGACCACAGAACCATCATCAGCATCAACAACACCACCACCACAGATCGTACTAACCATCACCACCATAGCCTGCACTCTGACCTAAATCCACTGTACCATCATAACCATACTGCAACAACACTATCATCGTACACTACTACCACATATCGCACCATCACTGCCACTGTTTGCAAATCTACCCACCACCATCACCAAATTTGCACCAGCACCACCATCGTATCAACACTACAGATGGCACCAACCACCACCATCACATGCACCTTACCCAAATCCACCGCACCAACACCAACACCACGTATTGTACTAACCATCACAATCACCATCACCACCCGTTTTCAATTACAGAAGTATATAGTGTAAATAGAGAAAAGTGAATAGAGAGAGAAATTGAAGACATACAGATAGCTCAATAACACATTTCATCAATTTTTATCGAAATCTACTAAATATTTTATGTTAATATCTACCAAACAGGGGGCGTAAACTTTAAAAACAAGCTAATGTGTAATTTCCTCTTTTAATCCCTACCAAATTGGGGTAAGATGAGTTGGTTGTTTTGAATTGAGAAAGCCCACAAACTAAGTCCATGTTTGTCATCCATTTTCTCAAACATTATTTGTTACAGTAAACCATCTCCACCACATATTCACTCAATAAAATATTCTACACACAAATTAATAAAATTATTTTACTTTTCAACCACACATTCTTCAAAAAATACTATTCAAAACTCTCTTCTTCGAAAATGGAAGACAAACAGACTCTAAGTAACTTTTGAGGCCTAGTAAGTATCGATCTAACATTGTGATTGTTCTTCATGCAATAGGGCAGTCCGAGGCCGGAACAATTAATTAAGTAGTTAACTTTTTGTTATAATTTTTAAACATTAAGAAATAGTGAAATATGATATATTACGTCGAATTTATAATTATGGTTGAGATTTTTAAGTCTTAAAGCGTGAATTTAGGCTACCATGTGAATTATTTGATTATTGTTCTAGAGCTATTTGTCACATTATCACGTGATTTTTTTCCCCACTTAATTACTTATTTTCTCAAATTTGAAAATAATTTTCCGGTTTTAATAAATGAAACTAAGAGCAACATTACCGAGTTTAAAATATATCATATTACTATAAGTTTGGTTTAAAAACAAAAAAAATCATAAGAGAAGTTTTGTTATGTGAAAGGATTATTGAATCCTAAAAATTAAGGGTGTGTTTGTCATTCATTAAAATTTCAAGAATGATGTAAGGAATATTATTTTTTGGAGAATGTGTAAACGAAATTTAAAATAATTTTATTGGTTTGTGTGTGGAATATTTTATTGGGCGAATATGTGGATGAGATTGTTTACTGTAGAATACAGAGTATCTGAAAATGTTAGACAAACAGGGGCGCGTGGGTATATTTGTAAAATGTAGACATAAAGACTAAAGTGAGACCATATTTCTTTGGCCTTTATCGAGCATCTGAAACCAACAACAATTTTTAATAATGATGACTTTAGCAAGCACCTTCACGATACCTTCCACTTAAAGTAATAATATTTTAATTGCTTGTGAACCAACCATTGAAATCCAATCCCTGATTACTCTTTATTAATTACTTTGGCACAAAGCAAAGAATCTTTACTGACTTAGTTGGTAACATTAAGAACATGTTTGGTAGAGATTAAAATCGGACTAAAATTGAAAAATTAATCGTTATTGTTGATTTTTATTAGACAAGTGAGACTCAATAACGATCATATTTTTATTTTTAATTAAATTTTAATTGTTACTAAACAAGCTCTTAGAGGAATTGAGAACTGTTGTGATGCACAATTACATGATGAGGGGCCATCAAAACCCTCTTATTTGTTAAGAAGATGATGACATTGAGATGTCAAAATATATGTAAAGAACAAGAAATTCGAAACAACATATTGGATGCCCGGGTTTAGTTTAGATAAAAATTAGTTTTTAGTAAAAATGAATGGAATGTATAGTTAAAAAGATATGAATTCTATAAAATATGAAAATTAAAATGTAACATCTCATTTTTTTCATTTTTTTAAGCACTTGACACCATCAATTGGCACCAGACCTTCTTATATGTACATTAAAATTTACATAATGAATTATATAATATAATATGACACTTTATCATTTGTTAGTTTAAAATCCAATTAATTTTTTTATTCAATATTTTCCTTCTTCATCATATCATGTAATCTATTATATATATATTTTTTATGTACATGTAGTAAAATCCATTGACAGTTAACGTTGGCTTTTTCACATGACAACCAGTTCTAATGGTAGCTTTTGCATCATCCTTTTTCTCAATTGTAATTGATTATAGAAATATAAATTAATATAAAAGAATTTGGATTACTTCTATTACTAGTATCTTTGAAGGTGAACCTTTAAGTAATATAATATCAACATTCATTGAATTCAAACAAGCAACTCGATCCGATTAAGTCCTTTTTTGATTGAAATTAAAATCAATTTTTTAGTAGATTTTGGTAAAAGTTGAAAAAATGTATGGTTGAAAAGTTGTTGTCCTATAAAATGCGTGATTAAAATTAATTGTTGACTTTGACTTGATATTTTAATTGAATTTTACTGCAAACTAAACAGTGGGTAAGTCTCGCAAATGAGCATACAATTTTTAAAATTGATCTATTCAAACGATTCATCATCAGACATATTAAAGGATGTATCTAATATTGTCTAATTACAAAAATATAAGATATCATATAAGAACTTGGGTTTGATTAAAATCAAATTTTTAATAAATTTTGATAAAAATTGATGAATTATATAAGTAAAAAGTTGCGAAGTTAAAATTAATTTTTTACTTTGATTTCGATTTCCTTCAAACATGACCTTAATAAGGTTGATCATTTACGTTGAAATTCGACAAATGATAGAAGGAAAAAACTAATTACTAAACAAACAATAAAAACTTAAGCAACATGTCAAACATATAAAATAAAGATTTATTTTCGAATTTAAAGAGTCAATTTGAGGTCTAATCCATTTGATCCGCTAACCTCATCATCTTTCTTAATAATATTACATGGAGGCGGCAACACGGAAGAAGGCCTTCTAAACTTAACCTCCGCTGTAAAGTCTTCCCAATGAAACACCGGCACCCAGGCGGCGGCGGCGGATTTCCGCTGGTGTTCGTCTGAATCTGAATCGGACTTCCTCTTCCTCTTATTTTTCCCCGTATCCATGCGATCGTTCAATTGATTCCGTAATTCCTTGAATTTTCTGATCAATGCAAAGAATTCCTCCATCTTCTTCTCATCATCTTCTTCTTCAACTTCTCCGGCATTCCTTTCTGCAGCGTGCTTTTCATTTTCCATTTTCCAAAAGAAGAAAACACGCGGTACTCAACGTTGACGTGTTTAACTTAATTCCTTTTCGACGAATTTATAGTGTGGTGAACTGAGTATTATATTAAAGGACGGAGCTGCCCTTGTACAGGTCAGCGGATCACGTCATATACGCACACGTAAGCGTTCTCTTTTTTCTCGAATCTATTACGCTGCGGTCCACACAATTTTAGAAGCTAATTAATTTGATTAAAAAAAAATTCTTTTTTAAGAACTAAACACTCACTCTTATTTATTTAGTCCTTGTTTGGTTCTAATTATTTCTAATATATATATATATANTTTATTTATTTTTTATTTTTTTTCAATCATACATTTTTCAATAAAATAATATTACATGAAAAATTTTCCTTATTTTTTAACCACATATTCTTCATCAAAATACCACTATAAAATACATTTTGAACAAAAAAATAAGCCTGAAACAAACTCTTAATAAAAGTTAATATCAAGAGGGAGTTTGATAGAGATTAAAATCAGATTAAAATTGAAAATATAGCCGTCATTATTGACTTTTATTAGACGGTGGGACCCAATAACGGCCATATTTTCAATTTTAATTGGATTTTAAGCCTTACCAAACAGGCTCCAAATGTGCTTTATTAAATTATAGAAGGAGTTAGAACCGAATTATTTGACTATGAAAATTTGAGTTAGTCAATGTTTGAGTCACATTAAAATTTTCATTATCGTTCTTCTACTCATTTTTAATTATACATTTTTCAATAAAATAATATTTTTCATCACATCAATAATTTTTCTTTCATTTTCAACAATACATCTTCCATCAATCTATTATTTCAAAATAATGTGACTCAAACACACCCTTATTTCAATGGAAAATGCCCTCCTCACAAGGTGTGAGGGGCCTGGGCCCCACGTGTTTTTTTAAAAAAATTGTAGAGGGCCCCACCATGTGTTGCTCGTGAGACTTTCTCCTGTGCTTAGTCCTACTTTAAAATGGTCCCCAACCTCAAGTACTTGTACAAAAGTTCTCAAATCAATGTTTGGTTGCATGTGGGGGTGTGGTAGGTTGGAATGGGCTGTTGACTTGGTGAATGGTTGAGTTTGATTGGTGAAGATGATTTATTTATTTTTTTTAATTTTTTATGTATTTAATTTTTTTAAATGAGATTTATATGTATTTTTTAAAAGTTATGAAACTCTATTTTCAAATTTTCGTTATAATTTTAGCCTATTTCTTTTGTTTTTTGTTTGTGATTAATGGTCAAGATGGAGAAAATAACGAATTTTGTTATATAATTTAAATGCAGGGGAGAAGTTATACTGACAAATAGATTTAAGGTAAATTTATTACATTTACAAAGACTGAGGACAAAACGTGCAAAATTCTCTAAATTAAAAGACGGAACTGTCCCCAAAATGACTCGTTGAGATGATGACGTCATCGGGTTAAGCTTCTCGAATCTGATTACGTAAAGTCCCACACGCAAATGCAATGATGGTTAGTGTGGAAAATTTAATGATAGGACTTAGGCTGCGCTTAAAAGTAAAAGCTTACGTACAGTTTAAGTTTCATTTTTGTCTTTTTTGACGATGTTGCGTATACGAGTAATGATATTCATCTTCATTGAAGTTAAGTCTCATTTTATATGGCAATTAAATGACATTAAATGATAGACTCAATTAAATGAATATATCATTTAATATCATATAATTGTCACATAGATTGGGGCTCAACCCCAGTGGGGATAAATAACATTATAGTATACATAAAGTTCATCAAATTGATTTACAATCACATGAATTGACAGGTTTTGGTACATTGATCTTGACAATACATTTTCGACATGTTTACATTTCGTGTGTACAAATAGTTTAATCTTTTTTTTTTTTTAGTCAAAAATGAATATTAATAGGGTGTGTGGTAGAGATTAAAATCAGATTAAAATTGAAAATAGAGCCGTTATTGTTGACTTTTATTAGACGGGTGGTGCCCAATAACGGTCATATTTTCAATTTTAATTGGATTTTAAGCGGTACCAATGGAAAAAAAAAAAAAAAGTTTACATGTTACATTTAGAGGGTGTGTGGTAGAGATTAAAATCAGATTAAAATTGAAAATAGAGCCGTTATTGTTGACTTTTATTAGACGGGTGGTGCCCAATAACGGTCATATTTTCAATTTTAATTGGATTTTAAGCGGTACCAAACAGGCTTTAAATATTGATTTGATGAATTATGTGTTGTTAAAAGAATAAGAAAGTTTTTTAAATTTACGAGTAATATTATTTTATTGAAAATAAGAGGGAAAAATGTATTTTGATAATAATTGAGATCAAATAAAGGCTTAAAAAGTTAAATTCTATAATTTTCAAGGTTGATTATTTTTTTATATAAAGAATCTATTAGACCAATTTGTAATGATATGTCACTGTTATTTACCAAACTTTATCTTTTATCATTTTCTAATTTCCAACGTCTATTGTGGAACTACTTTTGATGGAGTTTTGGGACGAATTTGTTTTTAGGGTGTGTTTGAATCACATTATTTTGGAAAAATGTATTCTGAAATAGTAGATTGATAGAGAATATATGGTCGAAAAAAAAAAGTTATTGATGTAATGGAAAATATTATTTTATTAAAAAATGTGTAGTTGAAAATGAATAAAAAAATAAAAATAAAGGTTTTAATGTGTACCGAACAAATGTTTAATATACAATATTAGAGACATTCAAATAGTGACAGATATAGGGGGGACTGGGTTGGGCTGTAGCCCCCCCTATATACACACTTGCCGAAATTGAAACCTAAAATTTGTTGAAGATTTGAATAACAAATTATTTAGATTTCATGAATTAATTATGTATAAAATGTAATCATAGTTTAAATATTA
>CAIGRO010230564.1:0-12485 GCA_903798355.1 Fraxinus baroniana | reverse complement strand
TCATTTAATCATAACTGAAAGTTGGTGAAATCATTCCCTAAGCTTTCTCATTTTGATAATTTATATTTTCTAATTTTGTCATAACATTTTACTTTTGATTAGTTTAAAACGATAAATCAATCGTTCATCAATTGTCTAGATAAAATAAAGGTTACACAATTATAGTACTTAGTATAAAATCAAATATGAATCTCTGTGGGTTCGACACTCTTAACTCAATTATTATATTACAAAACTTGACACCGTACACTTGCGGCATAATTTCACGTTGTAGAAAACGCGCGACAGCTACTGCGGGTACATGCGAAGAAATGATCTTTTCTGTATACTCTCCTTTGCTATCGTGGGCTCTACGCAATCGATCGGATTAGATAGATGTTCCTTTCAACAAGTGAATCAACGACCGTCAGGGTTACTACAACCATTGGAAGTCTCAAAATGGAAATGGGAGCATGTAACAATAGATTTTGTTATTGGTTTTTCAAAGTTAGTGAAGGGTTATGATGTCATTTGGGTAATAGTCGATAGATTGACCAAAGTAACTCACTTCTTGCCTATCCGGATGACATTATCTATGGACCAATTAGCATAGTTAAATTAACGAAGTGGTGAGACTGCATGGTGTTCTAATCTTGATTGTATTAGACAGAGAACCAAGGTTTATACCGAACTTTTGGAAAAGTCTGTATGGGTGATGTGAACTAAGCTAAAGTTTAGTACAACATTCCACCCTAAACAGATGGACAATCAGAGCGAACTATTCAAACTCTAGAAGATATGCTCCGAATTTGTGTCTTAGAATTTGGAGGGCATTGGGAGAAACATTTACTATTAATTGAGTTTGCTTACAACAATAGCCACTATGCCTCTATCGGTATGTCACCTTATGAAGTCCTATATGGAAGAAAGTACAGATCACCGGTTCATTGGGATGAAGTTGGTGAGTGGAAGATATTAGGGTCTGAAATTGTAGAACAAATAGTTTGGGCCATTGAAAAGATTCGAGCTAGTAAGATCGCCCAAGACAGACATAAAAGTAATGCGGATAGAAGACGAAAAGTCCTAGAATTTGGAGTTGGTGATCACATATTTTTGAAAGTCACTCCAATTAAAGGTATCCCGCGTTTCGATAAGAAAGAGAAACTTCGATCGAGGTACATTAGACTCTTCGAGATACTCAAACGGGTTGAAAATGTGGCATATCAACTAGCTTTGCCACCAGAGCTTTTTGCAGTGCATGATGTCTTCCATGTATCTACACTCAAGAAATATGTCCCAGATCTGAGTCATGTAGTAAAGCATGAACCATCGAAGATCTAGCGGAATTTGAGCTACGAAGAAGTCCCACTTTACATGCGAATTCGAAATAACCGACATTTATGGTATAGATACATATACTTATATATAAATCCGTATATATGGAATATATATAGATGGTAAGAAATAATTATTGCATGTTTGTATTATGGTAAAGAATAATTGGATGCAAATTTTGGTAGCTACCATAATTAAAAGAATCAATTAAGGAAATTTTTTTTTTATTTAATTACACCAAAAACCAAAAAGACAATTAACATATATAATATATAAGTATATGTTAATTACCATAATTAAAATGATTAACTAAGAAAACTTTCCTTCTATTTAATTATAAAAAAATGAAACATTTTTTTTTAAAAACTCAATTCTCCTACGTGCTAATACGATAATCAAATTCAAAATAAGTGAAATATACATATTTCATTGTTTAAAGTCACATAGGTCAATATTATGATCATGTTATGAAATCATGAAATTTAGTAGCGCTACACACGAAATTAGAACCACGAAGTTCGGTTCTTATAATTTCGTGTCTCATCAAGTATGTTCACGAGTCTCACAGATTTCTGTTTTTCACGTTACATTATTTCACTTATTGATATCATCATCTCATATGAAACATGAAATTTTTTATAATTAATAATTAATCAGTCATTCGAGACATGGCTATCAAAATATTTTAATAATGTTATATTACGATTTATTGATGTTTTGACATCGCATTATTTTGGTTTTGAAGATTTTAAGTTTCAATATGTTGTTCTTAATTTTTTCTTTCTTTTTGAAAAACTTTTACATTTTAATAAAGTGATTGTTCAAGAATCGATTCGTTCTAGCCTCCTCGCTCGAGTGCTTTTCTTTCTTTTTGAAAAACTTTTACATTTTAATAAAGTGATTGTTCAAGAATCAATTTGTTAGAGCCTCCTCGCTCGAGTGCTAGGCGAGCAACGGAGTTGAACAAATATCCAACAAGTTTCCTCTCCTTCCTTCCAAATTTAGACCAGTAATTTCTCATTCACTCGAAATTGGTTTGGAAATTTCAAATATATCACGATGATCTACTCGACGAGTAGAACAAGCTAGTGTATTTATTTTCATAATTTGACTATCAGATCAAATCTGAATATTTGGTTGAAATTCACTTTTTCATGGTTTAATACTTAACCAATTCCAACAGGTTTAATACTTAACCAATTCCAACAATCCCCCACATGAATAGAAATTCCACAATATGCAATCCAAAAATGCAAATGTTATGCAGACTATAACAAGGGAATACGGATGACAAGTTATAGCATCAGAATAGGTGGCTTGTGAATTTGAACCTTCCTTAGATGAATAGAGTCGAATTTACTAGGCTAATTGGTGAACGCGATGTCTCGAACCATTTATCCGTTTGTGTAGATCAAAGCAACTATACCAATACCATAACTCATCTAACCATTTCTATTCTCATGGTTGTGTTAATTTGGCACTGAAGAACTCTTGGTTTCCCAAGTGCATTAAGAAATCTAAGCCTTATATTCTCGTAGAAGCAGCCGTATTTCACACTTATATAGGTGATCTCCTATAGTATTTTATCATACATCTCTTGTCTTCTTTCAAGATATAGGAATCATTAAAAGTATATACTTATCCTTGTACACTTGTTATTTTATTACTTTAGGTTTGTATGAATGGGAGTAAGTGCACTATAGCAAATCTTTCATAACTTAGTTGTCATATTTAACTAAGATATTGGGATCTCCAATCTACAAGGTTGGGTTTCTACTATATTGATTCTATTCGATAGACTTTAAGCCCACTCCCCTAGAAAGAAGGTATATTTGATCTCTAGCTAGTCCATTCGTCAAAGGATCCGCTATGTTTTCTTTTTATTTGACATAGTTAATTGATATTATATCATTCGATATCAACTGTTTAATGGTATTATGTCTCTAACGAATACGGCGAGATTTACCCGATGCTTATTCCCTATATACCATCATTATACATACTATTTTGTGCCCTTACAATTGCCGATTGATAATCGTAACGTATATTAATCGTAGGTACCGATTTTTCCCAATATGGAATATCTTCGAGAAAATCATGAAGCCATTATGCTTCTTTTCCAATTTTATCTAAAGCAATAAACTCAGGTTTCATCGTAAATTGAGCTACACAGGTTTGCTTAGATGATTTCTAGGACACAACTTTGCCTTCAATGGTAAACACATAACCACTTGTAGACTTTGAATCATTTGTATCAGATATCCAATTTGCATCGGTATATCCTTCTAACATTGCAAGATATCTTGAGTAGTGTAATCCATAATTAACTGTGTGTCTTAAGTATTTAAGAACTTGGGCTAATGCTTTTAAATTATGATTACTCGGATTGCTTGTAAATCTACTTAAATTGTTGACTGCATGTGCTATATCAGGATGCGTGCAGTTGGTAATATAAATCAAGCTGCATCTAACACATGAATATTCTAATTGAGATACTAGATCACTTGTATTTTTGGCTAAGTGTAAACTTAAGTTTACTCATACTTTAACTGGTTTATCGTCATATGCCTAAACTTTTTTAAGTATAGTCTCAATATAATGTAATTGAGACAATGACAAACTATCAATAGTTCTAGAGATTTTAATCCCTAATATCACGTCAATTACTCCCATATCTTTCTTGTCAAAATATTTTATCAATATTTTCTTGGTAGAGGTAATAACGGTCGAATTATATTACATGATTAGCATGTCATCAACATATAGATATATGATCACATATCCGTTAGGTGTGATTTTGATGTAAACGCATCTGTCACATTCATTAATTTTGAAACCATTTGACAACATAACTTTATAACATTTTTCATATTATTGCTTTGACGTTTGTTTTAATCCATCAACTATTTTACAAGCTTACACACCTTATTTTCATTTCCTGGAGTAATGAAACCTCCAAGTTGTTCCATATATATATATATACACACACACACACACACACATATTTTTTCTTCTTCTTCTAGTTCACCATTAAAAAATGTAGTCTTAACATCCGTTTGATATATTTCAAGATTATGTAACGCAGCAATTGCAATCAGGACAAGTATAGACGTGATCCTTATAATCGGTGAATAGGTATTGAAAAAATCTACTCCTTCCTTTTGTTTATATCATTCGACTACTAGTCTAGCTTTATACTTATCTTTTGATCCATCCGACTTAATTTCCTTATGAAAACTTACTTGCAGCTTAAAGCTTTGTTTTCTGGAAGAAGGTCAACCAATTCCCAAGTATGGTTATTCATGATGTATTCAATTTCATTATTAACCGCTTATTTCCAAAAAGAAGTTTTGGGAATGGACATTGCTTCGTTAAACGTCATTTGATCATTTTCTTGTACATATGTTAGAAAATCTGGACCAATGGTCTTATGAATAATTTGCCTTTTACTGCGCCTTGGTTCTTCATTTACTTGATGATTACTATCTTCTTGATAGTTTCCAATAATAGTATCATAAGTTTATTTGTGTAAACTTACTTGTTTCTCTTTATAAGGAAAGATATATTCAAAGAATACATCATTCCTTTGATTCGATGATAGTACTTATATGTACATCAAGTATTTCAGATTTATGAACCAAAAATCGATATGCGCTACTGTTGTTTGCATATCCGATAAAGACACAATCAATTGTTTTATGCCTGCTCTTTACTCGTTTAGGTTTAGGTATTTGTACATTTGCCGAACACCCCCACAATTTAAGATATTTGTAGGAATGTTTTCAACATTTTCATAATTCATAAGATGATTCATTCTCACTCTTGTGTGGTATTTTACTAATGATATGATTTGTTGAAAGTATAGCCTCCCCACAAGTTTTAAGGTAAGCCTGAATTAATCAATATTGCATTCATCATTTCCTTAGATGTTCGATTTTTGCGTTCAGCAACACCATTAGATTGAGATGAGTATGGTGCTGTAGTTTGATGAACAATTCAAATTCTAAACAAAATTTTTCAAACGGTGCAACATATTCTCCACCTCGATCTCTACGAATCGTCTTTATCATTTTTTCAAGTTGATTTTCAACTTTAGTTTTATAGTATTTAAACACTTCCAAAGCTTTATCTTTACTCTTCAGCAAGTGTACATAACAATATCTTGTAAAATCATCTATGAACGTGATGAAATACTTTTTACCACATTTTGTTTGGATGTACTTTAAGGTACATATATCGGTGTGAATAAGTTTCAAAGGTGTTGTGCTACGTTAAACCTAATGAAATGACGTTTTGGCTAACTTAACCTCTACACAAATTTCTCATTTTCCATTTGTATTAAAATGCATACTCGGTAAGTAAACTTAAAATCTTGTAAAATCATCTATGAACATGATGAAATACTTTTTTATTACCTTTTGTTTAGATGTACTTTAAGTCACGTATATCGGCATGAATAAGTCTCAAAGGTGTTGTGCTACGTTCGACCGAATGAAACGACGCTTTGGCTAACTTAACTTTTACACAAATTTCGCATTTTCCATTTGTACTAAAATGCATATTCGGTAGTAAACTTAAATGCATTAACTTGAGTATAGAATTAAAGTTTACATGTCCTAATCTATCATGTCATAAATTAGATGGTTCAACATATAAGTAGAAGATAATAAATTATTCCTTGAGTTATTCGGTACTATGGTAAGGACATTCATCTTGAATAGTCCATCTTTTACATAACCTTTGCCTACATACATATTATTCTTGGTAAGTATAAACTTATCCGATACAAAGACTAATCTAAACACATTCTTATTTAACAAAGAACCCGACACCAAGTTCTTGCGAATATCCGACACATGAAGAACATTATTAAGGCTAAGTTCCTTGCCCGATGTCATCTTCAAATTATATTAGCCTTGTCCTTCAACTTTTGAACTTGAAGAGTTTTTCATGAACAATTTCTCACCATTGGTCAGAGTGTAGGATGAGAACATTCTTTTGTCATCACAAATATGATGGGTAGCACCCGTGTTCACCCACCATTCTATGGGATTTCCAACATTGTTGCATTATGAAATAATGGCCGACAAATTTATATCAACATACCATTAGATATTGCATCAGATTCGGTGATATTCACTTGGACTTGCTTTTTAGGTTTACGACAATCAACAAAGCGATGTCTAGCCTTTCCACAATTATAGCAATTTCCCTTGAACTTCTTTGCATTATTCTTGGATGGTTCGACGAAATGCTTTCTTTTTCTTGCTTTTATTATAGGATTCCACCACATTAGCCTTAGCTTGTGGTATGACTTCCAACACGCTTGTCTGAATTTCGACTATCTTCTTCAATTCTCAACTGGACAATGAGTTCTTCAATTTTCATCTCCTTGCACTTATGCTTGAGATAATTTTTGAAGTCCTTCCATATGGGTGGAAGTTTCTTGATAATTGAAGCCTCTTGAAATGATTCACTTAGAAACATATTCCTGATCATGAAGTATTACCTGCAATTCTTGAACTTGACTGATGATCGTTCTTGAATCTACCATTTTGTATTCCACGATGAACTTCTTAGTTCCAGCGTCTTTAGTATTGCACTTTTTTTCCAAGGATTCCCATAGTTCATTGCAGATTTCATGGAACTATACATATTATATAACGTGTTGTCTAACCCATTCAAAATATAGTTTTTGCATAAAAAGTCGGAATGTTTACAAGCATCCAAAGCAATTAATGATGCTCTATTATTTGTAAGTCGGAGCATCTTCTTTCAAGAGTTTTGCCAAATTTAGGGTTGTGAGATGGAAAAACATTTTCTGCTGGCATCTCTTGAAATCAATCCCACTAAACTTCTGCAACTTATCTCTATTTGGAGCGGAATTAGTATGAACGGTGATAGGGGCAACCGCAATCGGAGGAATCACAATGGTAGGAGCCAAGTTAGGTAACATTCCTTCCGAAATTCCCATATTCGAAGTATCATTCGAAGAGGTATCGATATTGTTAACCTTATTCATTTCTGTTTACACAAAATAAAAGATAAACAAAAATCAAAATTCAAGAAGGAGTAAAAGAAGTGTCGAAGCGAAATCAGTTTACCGAATACAATACAAGAATAAAGTTATCACTCAAACAAAAATTCGACTTAAAAATGTTCAAAATGATAGATTTGAGTGATGATTTTAAACCAAAAAAACTTACCAACCTTATCGAAAAATTTGACAGAGTAATGGTAAGGATATAAGTGAAAACACCAAATGAAAATGAATGTCAAACTAACACAAAAAGAAATGTATGCAAAGTCGAGACAGTAGCTGAATTATTTGTCCTTAAGTCGAATTTTTCCCGCAAAGGTGCCTACTGATGATGGCAATCAATTCTCTAGATACAATGATAATCTTCTTGTGTTAGTAGCACTTCAAAATAGAAACAACGAACCGAAAATTGGATTTTGTTCTCCTTTAAATGAAAATGGGAAAAACAGCTTTTATGTAAAATTTAAGTTAGGAAAAGATGAATTTAATGCTATGCTATGATTGCATATCATTGAGATGAATAAGTCGACGTCCCAATGGTCCGATTTATTGAGGAGGAAAGGTTGTGAGTGAAGTGCCGCGCCCCAACTCAGCAACATTTGTCAATTGTCGCAATTTTTGTTATCACTAGCTTGTCGCCATTGCGTCGCTCGAGTATAAGAAATAGAGACTTTGTCGCTAGAGCAATAGCCTCCTTGCTCGAGCACTAGTCGAGCAACAAAGTTAGACAAATATCTAACAAGTTTTCTCTATTTCTTCTAATTTTAGACCGTAATTTTTCACTTACCCGAAGTTTGTTTGGAGATTCCAAATGTACCATGATGATATACTCGACGAATAGAACAAATTAGTCCATTTATTTTCATAATTTGACAATCGGATCAAGTCTGAATATTTAATCAAAATTGACACGAATGTTACTTTTTCATGATTTAATACTCAACTGATTCTAACGTTTAGTTGGTATATTCAACAACAACAAAAATAATTAAAAGAGAATTTCATTTAATTCCAATTAAGTATTGTTTTAACTTTTAGAGTATATGATAGTAGCCTTTGTTGATAGTGGCAGCAGATTGAACTTTTCCTTCGTCTACTTGTGCATGTCGCATAGTTATGGAGTTGGAATTACCCTTACAAAAAGGATCTTTCAAGAATATTATTTTATTCTTAATTTCTAATTCTATTCCACATGGTTATATTGAATTATAATGTAATTCGTGTTTTTATTTTCTCATGCCACCATTGATTCATCTTTCATCAAAAGTATGATATATTGAATTTTCATAAATAATCTCGTTTAAAAACTAGAAATATGAAAGAAAATATATGGTAAATACTTTACGAATTTATCTCGGCCCAAAATTTTTTGTTGTGATCTCCACATTCTACTTCTTTATCATGTAACGTTAATTATTGTTATTTCTTCACAGCAATTTTTTTGTATACATGTAATAAAAATCTCAATTATTTCCATCTTTATATATATATAAACTTAATATAAGATAATATTTGGACCCTCAGCAACTAAAACTAGAGTTGCCAAATTTTTTCAGAAAGAGTCACCATAATTTTATGAAAAAAAAATATATTTCAAATGAATCTTTTATTAGGGTCCGTTTGATTTGTCCAACTTTCCATGGAATTGGAAATTGAATTCCATCTTTGTCCAAAAATGAGTGTTTGATTGACTGGATTTTCTTGCTTTTGTCCATACGCACACCAATTCAATGATTTTGTGGAATTTGGGTTACCACCAATTTGGTGGGAATTCATTTTCCAGTGTATTTTTTTTTTTTTTATGTAAAACAAAGTCAAATGAACACAAAATTTAAAAATTTTTCGAGTGGAAAATTATATTGATCAAACACACTAATTTAACAATTCCCTGCAAAAGAATTTCTAGGCAATTACTTTCCCTGCAAAAGAATTTTTAGGCAATTACTTTCCCTGAAATTCATTTTCTTTCCACCAATTTTCCACCCTTACAATCAAGCGGACCCTTAGTTTTAATGGTTTTCTTCGAATAGGAAAGTAGTTAGGTAAGCTCTTTAAATGACGTTCTGAGTTAAGTTGACCTAGAATGGAAGTGTGTACTAAGTCCTATATATAGAATTTTAATGAGATTTATTGTCTGAATAGAATATACATTTTTTTGAAGTAATAGTTATTATGGCTGGGCATGGGTTGAGTTAAATTGGTTTTGAATCCAACTCAAACCCAATTAAATCTAATCCAACATGTTCGATATGACAATAATTTTAACCGAAATCAATCTATTCACGGTTGAAACCCAACTCAATCCAAATCGATCAAATTCGAGTTGGTTTGATTGGTTTGAATTTGAGTCCAATTCAATTTGGACAATTTTTTTATGCGTCCAATGGTTGGGATCTTTTTTCGTTGAATTTGAACATTTTTTTTAAAGTTTTATATCATTTCAATTTGGACCAATTTTAATTACATTAAAAGGGGTGATTTGAAATGTCTCAAGTCGATTGACGTTGGATAAATTAAAAAGCCATTCTTTAAATTATAAATTTAGCAAACACTACTTTGTAATTGAGAATCTCCTCCTTCAATCTAAGTATTTAGTCAAAAATCACGTCAAAAAATCAAGTCGAGAATCCGAGGCACGAGTGGCGATGAGAGGCAGAATAGACAAGGCAAGAGAGACGCGAGGTAGAGAAGAATTTTGATAATTATGTTTTAGGTTTTGGTTTTAAGTACTAATTTTCTTTTTACTGTTTTTTTAGGTTTGTTGGGATGTGTTATGTTGAATTTGATTGAGTTTCAATAGATAATTTGGAACTCAACCTAATCCGACCTAAAATTTGATTTCTCTACTTGAACCCAACCCAATTAAACCAAAAAACCAATACAAATCGGTTAGTTTGGGTTGTGTTGATTGGTTCCGAATTAGTTTTTGCCTAACCCTAATTATTCATCATTATATCACATTTTTACAACATTATCAATTTCTCGCTTCTAGAGCAAGTCATTCATCAAAATCTATCAATTTACAACATTATCATTTTTTTGGGCAGCAAATTACTAGGATCACATAACGGCCATGTGGTCGGCCCCTATTGGAACCAGCCACCCCTCCAATAGGGGCCTGCCACGTGGTCATTATGTCAAGATTTATGAATAATATTATGTATACACATAGTATTATTCAAATTACTATGGGTTCGTTTGGCAGGCTTTTGCTTCTTACTGTAGAAAAGTTTTCTAGAAGTTTTTATAGTCAAACAAAGCACTCTAAAAAATTATCCAAACTGGTTCGTAAAAAGCAACTTTTTCAATTTCTTTTTGACTTTTTAAAAATTCTGTCAAATAGATCCCATATCTGTATAAATTCAATATTGAAATTATAGTTGACGTAGATTATACATTAAAAAAGCATAAACTAACGCGTGAATTAATATTAAAGCCAAGTGCATCAATGAAAATGTGCAACTGAATTCAACAGTTGAATGGGTCAAACCATGCCAACTTTGTGAAAAATCTCCAAATCAACTTGATAATTCATATAGTACAACTAATTATTGATTATCAAGTATTTAATTTCAAAAAAAAAAAAGTATTGTATTTAATCATATTAATATATGTTCAAAGTAAATTTAAAATAGACTAATTTTTTTTTTTAAAAAAATTGCTTCGTATAATTATAAATAAACAACAACAAAATATCATTTTAAATTGTTAGATTTTTTTTTTTTTTTTTAATAAATAAGCTCTTCACAACCTTTTTCATTTTCATACTTATCCTACAAAAAAATAAAATAAAATTAGCTGAGTCATGTATTTTGATTAGTTTAATACAACACATAAAAAAACACGTCTTATTGAATATCTACAAATGTATTTTCGTCTAAAGAGCTGCTTGTTGGTCTTTGTGTCCTGACCTAATCGATTTGACACCTTAATTGTCTCAAAGGCAAGCACTTTACTTTGGTTAAACTATGGTTTAATGTGTAAGATCTTTCTTGTAGGGTACAAGGATTTTGTTGGTATATTCTTCAAAAAAGAAACATAAATAAAAAAATTATTAGAGAATTTCATTTAATTCCAATTAAGTATTGTTTTAACTTTTATAGTATATGATAATAGCCTTTATTGATAGTGGCAGCAAATTGAACTTTTCCTTCGTCTAATTGTGCATGTCGATTAAGTATGGAGTTGGAATTACCCTTACAAGAAGGATTTTTCAAGGATATTATTTTATTCCAAATTTCTAATTCAATTCCACATGATTATATTGAATTATGTAATTCGTGTTTTTATTTTCTCATGCCACCAGTGATTCATCTTTCATCAAAAGTATGATATATTGAACTTTCATAAATAATCTCGTTTAAAAACAAGAAATATGAAAGAAAATATATGGTAAATACTTTACGAATTGATGTCGACCCAACACTTTTTGTTGTGATCTCCACATTCTACTTCTTTATCGTGTAAGCTTAATTAGTGTTATTTTTTCTCAATAATTTTTTTTTTGGTATAAATGTATTAAAAATTTCAATTATTTCCAAGTTCATAAAAAAAAAAAAAAAAACCTTATTTTTACGGAAAAATTTATTTCAAGTGAACCTTTTATTATTTTCATTGAAACCTACTTTGTCATATTACTTTTAATGTTTTTCTTTGAATAGTAAAGTAATTTGGTAAGCTCTTTAAATGACGTTCTAAGGTAAGTTGACTTAGAATGGAAGTGTGCACTAAGTCCTATATATAGAATTTAATGAGATTCACTGTCCGAATAGAATATACCTTTTTTTTTTTAGTTATTCATCATTATATCACATTTTACGACATTATCAATTTCCCGCTTCTAGAGCAAGTCATTCATCGAAATCTCTTAATTTACGACCTTATTATTTTTGGGTAGCAAATTACCATGGGTCCGTTCAATTAGGGATGGCCAAAAAGCTTGCCGACTCGACGGCTCAGGGCTCGGTTACACAGAGACAGGCTCGGGCCAAACTTCATTTTTTTGGTCGGGCTTTGCTCGGCTCGAGTCCAAAAAAACTCTTTTTTTTTTTGGGCTCGCGGCTCGACTTGTTGACCTGGCTACGTGGACGTTCGTGGTATGTTACTACCACAAGAATTACAAGAATTTAGT
>CAIGRO010230513.1:0-19913 GCA_903798355.1 Fraxinus baroniana | reverse complement strand
AAAAAAAACTTAACAAACCTTGTACTTATGGGGCCTCGCCTCCAACGGGACGGTGATAACTCGCTTAATCGGGTATTCTGATCGGAAACGAGATGGGAAGTTTTGCTCCGGGGCGGGTTCAGGACGAGGACGGGTAAGGCCGCCCCACCCCGTTCGGCCCTATTTAATTTTTTTTATTTTTTTTTAGAATTCAATACTTTAAATGAAAAATCTCACGAAATATCATTAATTCTAATAAAAATGACAACTAAAATTATTTGTCTAAATCTAATGAATGGAGACAATAAAAATAAATTATCAAAAACTTAAAGAAAAAAAAAACGGGGTAGTAAACGAGGCAAGGGTCTCGCCTCTCGTCGCCTCATTGTCATCCCTATGCCTCTGTTTTAAGCCTTTTGAATTTATGATGTAGTGGTTCTCAGTTGATGTAGACATTTTGATTTAGAAATACAATCAAACTAGTAAAAATGTTGTTGCCGGTTTGCCAACCATAGGCTCGAATGTCGTTTCTCCACATTAATGAATTGAAGTTCTCCATGACCTTTTTTCCTTTCCTTTTCTTTTCTAAATATGTCCTCATAACTTAATAGTTGAGACAATTCAAATTCATATTTAGCCCCTATTTGTAATCGTTAAAAAATCTAATTAAAATCTAATCGAAACTCAACAATTAATTTAATTCACACATTTCATAAGACCCACACTTTTCAACTAAACATTCGATCAATTTTTATAAAGAAACTGTTAAAATCTGATTTTAATCTTTTTCAAACAATGGTTTAATGCTACTATAAATTATGTATTTCTTGATTAATTCCTAGTGCATACAAATATGATAGCACGTGGATAATTAATTGAGAGAAGAAGACATAAAAAGAGATAATACAAGGTTACTAAATAAAGTTGGCTGCCAATGTGTTTAATTTATTTCTTAATTTCTCCTAAAAATATTAAATTTGAAAGTTGGTGGGTCACGTGACCCACCAAGCCCCACTCTGCATTCGCCAGTGATTTTGTATATATCGTNCACCGTTCAATTTGAACGATTTACGGCAAATCATTTTCTATACATTTTATATACTCAATTCGTCTCACAAAGATAGACTTTTTTTCTTTTTCTTTTTTTTTTTTGTCTCAAATTATAGGTCTTGTTTTTCCTTTTTATTTATTTCAAATTATAGATCACTTTCCTTGTTGAGAGTATAATTATTGTTTTAATTACTTAATATACCCTTATTCAATGTTCATTATTATCAACAAATATAAACTATCATTATTCAATGTAAGGATATTAGGAAAATATAAGTAAAATTTATAATGTCAAATCGCATCCGTTGGTTTTAGGACAACATTGGAGTAGATTGGCCCTATACTTGCCTCTGGAGAGAGAGATTGCACAATGAATCCAGTCCAACAATTAATTGGCAATGATTCAATCAAATATGGATTGAATATGAAAAGTGCTATCAAAGAGGCTATTGACCGTCCACATTAAGGCTATGTTTGGTTTGGATTAAAATCCAATTAAAATTTTAAATCAAAGTCGATAATTAATTTTAATCACATATTTCATCAATTTTTATTAAAATTTACTAAAAATCTGATTTTAATATTTGTCAAACAAAGGCTAAAAATGGTAGGTGCAACTTTGAGAAGAGTGGAGGGTCCACCTTCCTATCAAAGCACAACTTTGAGAATACTCATGGTTAGTGGTTACTTTCATGGAGCTTGAGACGAAGCTATGAATTTTCTCAAATTTGAAATGCAATTTGTAAAATCTTCTTAAAGTAGAGAGTCCAAAAGTGATCAAGTGCTAAAGAGATACTTAACTCGACGTATGACGGTTAGAGTATATATAGGTGAATGAAGTATGCCTTTTTTTAATACTTACATATCCCTTGAACGGGATAAGTCTATCTTTTGTTGCACCTTTATCTGTGGGCCCCCCTCTCAAGTATGTACACGGTTGTATCTTCCTATTTTTATTTTTTTTTAATAAAGTTGACATATTTTGTAGTTTAAATGATAATAAAAAAAATCATATGTCTTAAAACACTTGTTGGCAATGGCGGATTTACAGTGGGGTCAGCTACCATCATACTAATTTTCAAAACTAAGATTTTGCCCAAAATTTTTCAAGATTTTGTACAAGATTTTCAAAAAATTCCTTTTAGTTTTCAACTTTGCCCCCACAATTAAAATTTTGTGAAATTTGTCTCCATAACTCTACAATCTTAGTTCCATATCTACTTGCTGGCATAAGAAAACGCATTTTTTCCATATATTTGCTTATCTAGTCGTCTTTGAAAATCTTTAATAGTTAAATGTACCAAAACTCGCATTTGGACTAAATAAAACTCTATGATTGTAATCGAAGTTGAGACTTATTCTATAAAAGAAAGTCGTTAATTATAGCAGTAATATAAAATCACGTACAACATGTGTTTGTAAAAAGAGTTAAGATGTTATTATTTTCTTAGATAACAAAGCAACGCAATGCTATTTTTAACACATTTTATTGAAATGAAAGGCCTTAAATTCATGAAATCACAAACACATACCCACAAAAAACTCATGGGAAATTCATGAGGAAATTATACTTAGCAAGTTTTTCATCAACATTTCTTTACATATTTAAATAACATGTAACCAAAAGAATGTGTGATTGTGAATAAATTTGAAATCGTGGCTCAGAATTTGGTAAGTTGTGACCACCTAATTCGATAATTTGTGACTGAAAAATAATTTTTGATTAATTAATTTGATAATTTGTGATTAAAAAATAATTTTGCGACCACTTAATTAGATAATTTGTAATAGTGGAATAAGTTGTAACTTATAAAATTTGTGGTTTTTTATTGATAAATAAATTGTGCTCTATAAAAATCTTTGATTTGTGATCGATACATAAATTGGGCTTTATAAAAATTTTGTTTTTGATCAAGAAATAATTTATGGCCAATTAATTTGATAATTAGTGACCAATTAATCTGATAATTTGTAACCAAATTGTATAGTATTGCGATCTTAATATATCTAATTAATAATTTTAAACTTTTTATTTAATTAATAAAATTTAATTATCACCTATTTTTTACCTTTTAAAATGTATCTCGTAATTTTGAAATTGTATATTGTAATCACCTTAAGCCCCTATTTGGTAGGAAATTTAAATTTAGATTTTAATATAAATCAAAGTCAACAATTAATTTTAATCATATATTTTATGAGTTGCACAACTTTTCAACCACACATTTCATCAAATTTTATCAAAATTTATTAAAAATTTGACCCCACCAAACAAAGCTAAATATGAAATTTTCCCAATGTGTTTTATGCCTTTCGGCCCATTTAGGTCTATTTCTCCCATAGGTTTAGAGAGGCCCAGTTTTACAGCAGGCCCATATCACCACCATTAATTTATTTATTTTTAAAATCTTCTTAATCACGTCTTTTTTCCTTTGTTTGATACAAATTTAAATCTAGATCTTTATCAAATTTAAAGTCATATTTATGGGATTCACAATTTTTCAACCACACATTATATCAATTTTTATAAAAAATTATTAAAATTTTAATTTTAATCACCACCAAATAGGAGCTTAAGTTCATAGAGAGATCAAAGTCTAAGCATTCAACGTCATCATTTTTCATAATACAAGGATATAAGTCCGTCTTCGAGATTGGGAAACAATAACAACAACAACAATAATAATTGAAAAAACAAAGGGAATAAAAGAATTTATTTCCATACGTTTAACATTTGCGCGATTTCTTAACTTATGGCTAGTCATATGAATAATATTTTAATCACGTTTAAAATACAATTAAATAGACACTTTTCAAGTGATTGACTCTCTAAAGTCGTAAATAAAAAGTGAAAACATATCAAATAGAGTTATTATTTAGCCTAAAGTTTTTCCACATTAATTCGTGTGTAATTGTTGTTATTCTATAATTTTATTTGTTCGTTTTTCTTGCCATTTATCAAAGGAATATGATGGTGTGAATTTGAAAATCTACTCAATACCGTCTTCAATATATTTTTTGGGTTTAAAAAAATCTATCATCGCTCTTCTTTTGTATTTTAATTTGAGAATTTTTTTTCTAATAAAAATGTATTTTTGATTAACTATTTACCTTCTTTTAAGAATGTCTAGTACCAATGCATCTAAATGGATAAAGTTGTCAATATTTAAATATTTAATCGTCAATGTAAAACGATACTCCAATGTGGATCTTTGAAATTGGACTCAAATCAAAAGCAAAGTTTGCTGGAATTTATTAATTAAAAAAGCTTTCCGTTCAAAGAAAGTTGGCAAAAATGTGTTTAGGCATATTTTATTTGAGTAAAAAGTAGATTAATGGCCCACCAATACCAAATTAAATTGGATTTAATAAATGGTCGTTGGTGGAATATGCCGTTGAATGTGAACAAGCCAACAGCAGCCTTTTTAGACAACTTAGTTATAGCCTTTTATTGCAATAAAAAATCACAATATTGTACCTACCAAAATGTACATGATATTTACCATTTTACTTTGGAGTAATAAAAATCAAATCAATTTTTAATATATTATCTTGCTATTCAATGGAACTCGAAAACTTATCCGGTGACGTCAGGTGATAGTGAATTCTACTAATTTATTATTCGATAAATTAAAATAGTAAGGTCAGCTATCACTTTAATAGGTACTAAACTCCTACAATCATACAAAGTCTTTTCCAGAATTTTTGTGAAATATGGACATATGACTCTACTGATTTATTGTTCGATGAATCAAAATAGAGGGTTCAACCACCACTTAGACTGATGCTAAGCTCTTGTAATCTTACCTAGAATTCTTCGGACTTATCATGATATAGTTAATACGAAAAATTGAATCAAGAGTACCTAATATCTTTCACTAAATAAAAGTAATAAAAATCATATAAAATTTCAATGCAATCCAAAACTTATTTGATAATATTAGGTGATAATAAACCTTATTGATTTATTGTTCGGTAAAATAAAAAGGGTGGGATCATTTGTTACTTAGACTAGTGCTAAGTTTTCATAATCCTACATAGTATTCTTCAAACTTAACGTTATATATATAAATAAAATTTCAACACATTATCTATATATTCAGTGCACTCAAAAATTTATTCGACGATGTTAGGTGAGAATGTATCCTACTAATTTATTGTTTGATGAATCAAACTGTGGGCCAACCGTTACTTAGACTAGTGCTAAGCTCGAAAATTTATCCCATAATGTTAGGTGTTAGTAGACTTCATCGATTTATTGTTCGATTAATCAAAATAGCAAGGTAAACCACCACTTAGATGGGTGCTAAAGCCCTTGTAATCCTACATAGAATTCTTAAAAATTATCATGATATATTTAACCCAAAATTCAACGACGGTGACTAATATCTTTCACCATATAAAAAGGTCAATCCGTTGGGTGGAAATTGTAGAAGATGTTAAAGGCAATCCGTTGGGACCAATCTCCGGCGATTTTGGTGGCCGGACGATGGCAGAAAATGGATTCATAGGCGACGCTAAAGAGTAGGTTAACATAGAAGTGGAAGCAAAAGATAGAAAGAAAGAACTTACTATTGAATCACCGTGTGGGGAGAGGAATGAATGGAGGGAGGCATGAATTAGTTTAGGGTTTGGTTTGTTTTTGGTTCTCATATATGATTTAATTTGGGAAAAATGTACAAAGCTTTTCGTAATGTTCAGAAAATGTTGTCAAAAGTGAACTTTTTCGCAACAATTAAAAAACGTTGTAAGAAGTATTCTTTTCACAACAGTCAATAAACGTTATAAAATGCTTTATATTGAGCGTTTCAACATGCCCTGAGCTTTGCTATAGAACCAGATTTCAACAACGTTCAAAAAAGTTGCTAAAACTTATATTTTTCGCAACATTTATAAAACATTGCAAAAGGCGACATTAACAACATTTATTTAAAAAACGTTGCGAAAGCTCAATTATGTTAGTCAATAGCAACATTCACTTACTAAAATATTGCGATAGACCCCTTTAACAACATTTGATCAGCGAATGTTGCATTTTGCTTATTGCTAATGACCATTTTTTATGTAATGAATAAATCTTACCTATTCATTTTTCAACTAATCAAAATATCACAGTCAACCGTCACCTAAACTAGTGCTAAACTCCAATAATCCTACATAGCTTTCTTCATATTTATTGCTTAGTGATTATTTGATAAAACTTTGTTAAAATTTCATAACTTTTAATGTGTTTAGGCATATTTATTTGAGCAAAAAGTATATTAATGGTCCACTAAACCAAATTGGATTTTATAAATGGTCGTTGGTGGAATATGCCGTTGAATGTGAACAAGCCAATAGCAGCCTTTTTAGACAACTTAGGTACAGCCCATCCTTTATTGCAATAAAAAAATCACAATATTGTACGTACCAATATGTACATGATATTTACCATTTTACTTTGATGTAGTAAAAATCAAATCAATTTTTAACACATTATCTTGCTAGTCAATGCAACTCCAAAACTTATCCAGTGACGTTAGGCGATAGTGGATTCTACCCATTTATTATTCGATAAATTAAAATAGCAAGGTCAACCGTCACTTTAATAGATGCTAAACTCCTACAATCATACGAAATCTTTTCCAAAATTTTTGTGAAATAAGGACATGTGACCTACTGATTTATTGTTCGATGAATCAGAATAGTGGGTTCAATCACCACTTAACGTTATATCTTTAATAAATAAAATTGAACTGGAAAGCCTAATATCTTGAACTATATAAATAAAATTTCGACACATTATCTCTATATTCAGTGCACTCAAAAATTTATCCGACAATGTTAGGTGAGAATGGATCCTACTAATTTATTGTTCGATGAATCAAACAGTGGGCCAACCGTTACTTAGACTAGTGCTAGCTCGAAAATTTATCCCATAATGTTAGGTGTTAGTAGACTTTATCGATTTATTGTTGGATTAATCAAAATAGCAAGGTCAACCACCACTTAGATAGGTGCTAAATATATATATATAACACAAAATTCAACGACGATGACTAATATCTTTCACCATATAAAGAGGTAAAAAATAAAATAAAACTTTCATGACGTTATGCACTCCAAAACTCATCCAATAACAGTGAACCTATTGATTCATTATTCGATAAATCAAAATACAATTGTTTTAAATTGGTGCTAAACTATGGTAATCTGACATAGCATTCTTCAGATTTATATTTAATGCATAACTAGAGTACTACTTATCTTTCACCATAGAAAAAAAAAGTAACAAAAATAAATAAAATTTTAATGCATTATTTCCACATTTAATGCACTACAAAACTTACACGATAGTGAACTTCATCGTTTCATTATTCGGTGAATCAAAATAGTGGAGTTAACTGCAACCAAATTTGGTACTAAACTCGAGTAATCCAACATAGCATTCTTCAAACCTAAATTTATACAACAATATTAGGTAATAGTGGATTTCATTGATTCATTATTCGGTGAATCAAAATAGTGGAGTCAACCGCAACCTAACCATGATATATTATAGCCCCTGTTTAGTACACATTAAAATTTTTATTTTCATTTTCATTCCTCTACTCATTTTTAACAACACATTCTCCATCAATCTACTATTAAAGAATACATTTTTTCAAAATAATGTGGCTCATACACATCCTATATGTAAAATAGAATCGAAATTCCTAATATCTTGACATTATCTCGACATTCATTGTACTCCAAAACTTTTCGGTAATATTATGTGACAATAAATCTTACCTATTCATTCTTCAACTAATCAAAATACCACATTCAACTTGACACCTAAACTAATGCTAAACTCCAATGATCCTACATAGCTTTCTTCGTATTTTGCTTTAGTGATTATTTGATAAAACTTTGTTAAAATTTCGTAACTTTTAATATGGTCAAATTTCATACTACATATTCTATTAAATTTATAATTTTTATCAATTTTTCAATTACAGTTTTATAATTTTATTAAAATCTAATATTTTTTTTTTTTTTTTTTTTTCAAAATCGAGATGCCAACTATGGAAAGCAGTAGCAAATGTTAATTTTACCAAATTAGAGGGATGTTCGGCAAACGAAGTTTTTGTCTTGACGTGCACAATTCCCTTTGTTTGACCTTTGAATGCATCCAAATTCCAATCTTATCCCATTCCGTTACACATTTAAAATATTTAAATTCCAATTATACCCCCACTCTATCTTTTAACCCTTTTTGCATTAAAATCCCGTCTAGAATCTTCTACCGACTACTGTCCCTATCACAAAAAGCTAAAGGTCAAAGGTGACATTTCATATTCGGTCTAGTTGGTTCAATTCAACTAGACGTTACTTAAATTCGCCTACCGCTCCACCAAACTCCGGATAAACGCATTCCGCCTCCTGCCACGTTGACTGATGATGTCACGAATGACGTCGGGTCAGCTTCTTCAAAATGTGGATGGCCCCCACCAAGTTAATATTCCTGTTATAATATGCTGTTTCGCGCACAGGAGTACTAACCAATAGGAATAATCGGCACGTGGTAAAATTACAAAAAAATAGTGTGGATTTTGACCGGGGTCCAAGGTTATCTGATCGGACGGCTAGAGAGAAAAAACGCAGATAACAAGTGAAGCAGACACGTCGTTGATTCTGTAAATAGCGCGTGACAGATAAACACAAGGATTCCAGCTGGCGCCACTAGGTTTCTGCTGACCGACCTTATCCTATTGTATTTTTTATTTTTCCTTTTTAAATTTTTTCCGGTTAAATTTGTGTTCTTGTCTAACCAAAAGCATTTGAAAGAGAAAGAATTGAGAGAGAGAGAGAGAGAGAGAGAGGCTGAACCCTAGATTTCTCTCTGACTGAAAGCAGAGTTTTTGGATTTTGATCATCAGATCCTAAGAAAAGATATACAAGAATTCAATCCTTGTATACAGAGGTTAGTGTTTTTTTTTCCATGTTAAATTTTATAAAAAGTTGATTTCTTGTGTCCAATCTGATTAAATACTACATGCAAGTGTAGTTTTGAAATATAGGGATAATGTTGGTGCAAGTTTTTTGCGAACGATTGGATTCTTTTACTACATTCAATATGTGGGTTTCTGTTTTATTATGTTGATATAATGTTTTTGATATGTTTTTTGAACTGTGAATCGATGGTAATGATTTTGATTTTTTTTTTGGGATGCAACAACATTTGAGATCTCTCTTAATGTTTCTTGCTTGCGCTTTAGAAAAGCAATCTTGAGTCATTTCGGAAATTAAGGAGAATAATTAGAATTGATCTCGGGGATTGAGTCTGCTTTGATTTTAATCTGAGAAGAGTTATATCGTGACTGGTTGTTTGTTTTTTGATTTGTAGGTTTTGTTGGGGAGTTCTGCTTGAATAAATCTTGTAAAGATGATGTCTAGGTCGTATACCAATTTATTGGATCTAGCATCTGGGAATTTCCCAGCGATGGGGCGCGAAAGGAGGCTCCTTCCTCGTGTAATGACTGTTCCAGGGGTCATTTCCGAGCTTGATGATGATCAAGCTAATAGTGTTTCATCGGAGGCTCCATCTTCTGTTGTTGCAGATCGAGTAATTATGGTTGCAAATCAGCTTCCGGTGAAGGCTAAGCGTAGGCCCGATAATAAAGGGTGGAGTTTTAGCTGGGATGAGGATTCATTGTTGTTGCACATTAAAGATGGTTTTCCAGACGATATGGAGGTTATTTATGTGGGGTCGTTGAGGGTTGAGGTTGACTCAAGTGAACAAGACGATGTTGCCCAGTTACTATTGGACAGGTTTAAGTGTGTTCCGGCTTTTCTCCCACCAGACATTCTGTCCAAGTATTATCATGGGTTCTGCAAGCAGCATTTGTGGCCACTATTCCATTATATGCTTCCATACTCAGCAAGCCATGGAGGTCGATATGATCGGTCATGGTGGGAAGCATATGTTGCTGCAAATAAGATTTTCTCACAGAAGGTGATTGAAGTAATAAATCCAGATGACGATTATGTATGGATTCACGATTATCATTTAATGGTTTTGCCTACCTTCTTGAGAAGGCGCTTCAACCGGTTAAGAATGGGATTTTTCCTTCACAGTCCTTTTCCTTCATCGGAGATATACAGGACTCTACCAGTGAGAGAAGAGATTCTAAAGGCATTACTGAATTCTGACCTAATTGGTTTCCACACATTTGATTATGCAAGGCATTTCCTCTCTTGCTGTAGCCGTATTCTGGGTTTAGAGTATCAGTCAAAGAGGGGATATATTGGGGTAGAATACTTTGGGAGGACAGTTGGAATAAAGATCATGCCTGTTGGAATTCACATGGGGCAGATTGAATCTGTGCTTAAGCATGCTGATAAAGACTGGATAGTTGGAGAGCTGCAGCAACAGTTTGAAGGAAAAACAGTGTTACTTGGAGTTGATGACATGGATATATTCAAAGGAGTGGATTTAAAACTTTTGGCAATGGAACAAATGTTGAAGCAGCATCCCAAGTGGCAAGGAAGGGCAGTGCTAGTACAGATTGCAAATCCAGCCCGAGGAAAGGGAAAGGATCTTGAAGAAATACAAGCAGAAATAGAAGCAAGCTGCAAAAGGATCAACGAGACTTTTAGGCAGCCTGGTTATGAACCTATTGTTTTTATCAACAGACCAGTGTCTCTTAGCGAACGAGCAGCATATTACACTATTGCAGAATGTGTTGTGGTTACAGCTGTAAGGGATGGAATGAACCTCACTCCGTATGAATACATTGTGAGCAGGCAGGGAATCCCTGGAAATGAATCTAGTTCAGATTCAAATGCTCCAAAGAAGAGCATGCTTGTGGTATCTGAGTTTATTGGCTGCTCCCCTTCACTTAGTGGGGCCATCCGAGTCAACCCGTGGAACATTGAAACAACTGCAGAAGCATTGAATGAGGCAATTTCAATGGCTGATACTGAGAAGCAGTTGCGACATGAGAAGCACTACAAGTATGTCAGCGTACATGATGTAGCATATTGGTCAAGAAGCTTCTTCCAAGATTTAGAGAGAACTTGCAAAGACCATTTTAGGCGACGCTGCTGGGGAATTGGTTTGAGTTTTGGTTTTAGGGTTGTTGCTCTTGATCCTAATTTCAGAAAGCTGTCCATTGATGCCATCGTCTCTGCTTATTCAAAAGCCAAAAATCGGGCAATACTTTTAGATTATGATGGTACTGTCATGCCCCAAACATCCATCAATAAGAATCCTAGCCAGGACGTGATCTCAATTATCAACAGACTTTGTGATGATGTCAAAAACACAGTGTTCATTGTCAGTGGACGAGGAAAGGATAGTTTAGGCAAGTGGTTTTCTCCATGCAAGAAACTGGGTATTGCTGCCGAACATGGATACTTTCTAAGGTGCACCTTCTTCTCCATACTTGAATGTTTTTTCGTGTTCTGCATGTTCTCTATTACATTTTTAAGTGTAGCTTTCTGCTTGTCTGCAATTATATACCTGTTTTCCATGTTACTTTTGGCTAATTACCTAAGATTTTAGGCGGAATGTGGATGAGGAATGGGAAACTTGTGGGCAGAGCACTGATTTTGGATGGATGCACATGGCCGAGCCTGTAATGAAATTATATACAGAATCCACTGATGGTTCCTATATTGAAGTAAAAGAGAGTGCACTTGTTTGGCATCATCAAGATGCGGATCCTGGTTTTGGATCTAGTCAAGCAAAGGAAATGTTAGACCACCTTGAAAGCGTGCTAGCTAATGAACCTGTTACTGCTAAAAGTGGTCAATTCATTGTTGAAGTTAAACCCCAGGTATGTCATCTTTTAATACATCAATTTTCTTGATGCTTTCTTGTAAGAGACTGTTATAGATATCATCTTTCTTTACAATGTTAGATTGCAGATAAAAACATGTGAATAGTGACTTTTGGGTTTCCTGGAATATAGTTTAACTAGGCATGCTTCAAGCAAAATATTAAAGTTGTCCTTGTCATTTTCCATTGGTATATAAATTAGAACTGCCTCTTTTGTTGCTTCGTGTGTCTGCCTTTTGAATTATCTCGCTAGAACGGAATGGAAAGGATATCGCTGTTGATTGAATAACAAAATTGAGCTGCATTATTAGAAGTGTAATTGTGTGGTCTCTTTATGTAATACTTTCGACGTGCTCTATTTTAAAATTGGCATAAATAAAGCAGGGAAATATTGGAATTTCCTGCAAAAGTGGCTTCCAGTCGCTGTGAATTGCCTAAAAAATTGATACCTTTCAGGAACAAATTTACCAATGTGTTATTCATGGTACCTTTTCCATTTGTGCATAGTTGTTGGTCTTATTGCATTAGCTTTGAAAATGATGTGATACTGTTATCTTGGTGGTGCGTGATGGTAATTGGTCTGAAATGCTCGCATCAGATGACTATTTCACTTTCGAGAGGAAGTATCTTGTAATGAACCACAGTAGGGATTGTGTTCATTAGAACAATGGAACGACTTTGACACCTATCATGTGTATGTTAATGTGGAAGAAGACACGGGAGGCTGACATATCCAGGATTACATCTAACGTGTCATCTCTCTAAAACTAATGAAATTTGATTGTGAAGGAATTTTATTATATCCTTTTAAGTTTCTAATGATACTTGCAGTGTTTAATTTACTGGATAAAACCGATAGGCGTTTCTTTCTATAATTTGTATCTTTTTGAATAGAGTTATTTGAAAAACCACATTTACAACAACAGAAATTGTCAACCAGGTGTAATTTTTACCGACCATATTGCATTGTCCTATATCTTCATATGCAAATTTCTACCCAGATTGGTTTTTCACTCGAGGGCAAAATCACTCTCCTTGGCAGTTTTGAGCTACCATTTTAGTGTAATAGAATGAATTGTTCTTGTCCTTGACTTGTTTCTATTCTCTTCATTAAGCTATAATTTTTTTTCTTTCAAGTGTTGTCCAAATATTACAGGTTCATAAAAAGCAGGGGATGTTACCTCTCTCAAGAGTAATAACTAATAAGGACCGAAATGAAGCATTCTTTTTACCTAAAAAGATTTATTGATGTCACCGATTTAGCAGTCTTAAGTCATAAAATTTGCAGTCTTTTTTGTGATTTAAGGTCAACGGATCTTCAACTAATTCGTCTCAACTATTTCAGGGCGTTAGTAAAGGTCTGGTTGCAGAGAAGATCTTTACATCGATGGCTGAAAATGAGCGGCAGGCCGATTTTGTGCTTTGCATTGGTGACGATCGATCCGATGAGGATATGTTTGAAAAGATCGGAAATGCAATAGACAGTGGTGTCCTTTCTTTCAATACTTCGGTTTTTGCCTGCACTGTTGGGCAGAAGCCGAGTAAAGCAAAGTACTACGTGGACGACACAACAGAGGTCATAAACATGCTTCAATTTCTTGCCGAAGCCTCCGACCCTTCACCTGCAGAAGATGCTTCAGGAATCCCCAATTAGGATTGATTCAGGGATGATGTCTTTTTCTCCATCCACTTCAGGTCTCATCAAGATGCATTCATTTTGAGTTTGAAGTGGAGAGACAATGGGAACGATATTGTACAGCTTTCTGTGTGATGAGCTCTTTGGACTAGAGGAAGTTAGAATTTAGTGCAACGGATGGTTGAAACTTGTCGCAAGTGGCTTCAAGTCGACTCTACTTTTTTCTTAGGTAAGTGGACGTTTAGCTGGAATTGCTGGATTCACTCGGTTGACATGGTCTATGGCGATGCAGCATTGGCGGTCTTTTTGGTTTTCTATTGGGATTCCTACTTTCACTGGGTTCGCCATTTTTATGAAGTTTGAAGCTGCAATTTATGGCTGCAATGTGAAGGTTAGAGTGCTCCTGAAGGTTATTTCATTAGTCTATTGTACAGAGTATATTTACCTGTTCGATTCTCTTTATTTCTTTTTTGTTTTTTTTCCCATTTTTTGGAGGTTAAGAGACTTGTCTACCTTTTGCTGCACCAATTTGTTGGATAATTATAGTAGTAATTGTAAATATTTATAGAAGGAAACCTTTTTTTCTACTCTTCTCCACGCTGATATCTGTATTAGCATGTCCACGCGAGGTTCAGATCGGAAATTAGGAGGGAGATATGGAGAATTAATTGAAAAAACTGGGTTTAAAATTTCACATGTTGCTGCTAAACTATTTCTTGTTACGATGAGAAGTTGTTTGGTAGAACTGCAACATGTACTTGGCTTGAGTTTGACCCTAACAGGACTCGGGTTATTGAGTTCATGAGCTATTAAAGTCAGTCATGATCATGTCAGCTTGTGCTGTAGATGTACACGAACAAAACGAAGCTCACTCTTTAGACACGAGGATATAAGGAGAGCTCGGAGCAATGGAAGTTAGTAGATGTTAAGATTGTTATATGTGGGTTCAACTCAACGTGGGTGTCGTCTTGGATTCAGATTTTGAATTATACACATTGTGGAAGGGATTTCACATTAGTTGCATGGGTCAAGATGATGTCAATTGGATTGGGCCGATAAAACAAAATAGTCTCTTCTCAGGCTTAAGTTCAATCGACTAAGCCTTTCTTGACCTATTTCGCTTCCAATGTGTGAAGTGGTGTGTGCTCTAAACCATAGTCAAATCTTCCTCACCAATTTCTCTTGTACTCATTCTATCTTGTTCCGATAGGAGACTTGATTGTTAGAAGAGCAAACGATCGTCATACTTTTTTGAGCTGGTGGCATTTGCACTAATGGCATTTTTCAACGTGCAGAGGATTCCTAGTGGATAGGGAGGTGGTCGAGATTCTATTGACCACTCAATTGGACAGATTTTGAGGTAATAAGTCGGGTTTAATAAAATAACCTATGTTCATATGTAGTATATGATAGTCGCAAGAAACAAAAAATTCATTTACACTGGAGAAGTTGTAGAAAAGACAATGTACATCACTATAATTATATAAACATATTATATAAATTAGGATTCCATACAACGTGCGGTGCAGGCTTGATCTGTATTTCCTTCTTGGGATGACTTTGACAAAACAAATTCGGAGAGTTCCAGAATTTATCGAATATAATTTTCTCCAAAATGGGTCATCAATTCTTATCTCTTTGAACAACAAAGAAAAAATGGCCCCACAATCTGCTCATTTTGCTTTTCTTCCTCCCCCCTTCGGCCTTCTTTGTGTGAAAATCCAGTTCATGTCCTGCCTCAATTCCTGTCGTTGTGGGTCCAAATGCTTCTCAATGGTACGACAACTGCATTTTTGGTAAGACTAACCAACTTGCTGATTCTTTCAAAAAGTGTCTTGTCGTTCAATAGATTTTCAACATCCCTGTGTATCACATTTTCTTAACAGAAGAAGAGTCTTTTAAGATAAGCTCCACACATTGTACCTTGGGATTTTTAAGAAGAAGTGACTTGCCTAGGTATCAAAAATGTATTGGACGATAGTCGAGGAACATATGCATTCGAGACACTGGATCTCAACTCATTAAACATAGCAGGAGACTCGTATATGTATATGTATATGTATATGCTTTTGTATATAATACAAGAAGAGAGTGTGGTTTCCACGCGCTGCCATCACTGCCACCAGTTTACCACCTTTTATATGACAATGTAACTGGGTAATAATATATCCGTTTTAACAATGTTGTTTCGCAATCTTAGTACTGCATCCAGGAGTCGTGTCAAATTCTGTAAAGAAATACTGACACTAACTTCTGGGTGGAGTTTTGTTTGGAGATAAGTATACCTGGCTTTGCACCACGGTCTGGCCAACCTTGAATCCTGGAACCACCGTGAATGCCACCCAAAAATCTCGCTCGGCCACCACGAAGATGTCGTCCGTTATACTTTCCATGTACACTTCGGAAAATCTGGAACTTCTTTTCACTTGAAATATGCTCACTTCTTGATCAAGTGAGAATGCCAAACAATGTAAAAGCCAAACTCTCCTTCCCATCTCTGCAAAGGCCTTGAAGAATTCAGTTTCTACAAACTCACCGGAATTAACCATTTTCCTTTGATTCAAATTCCCTGCAAATGAAAATTCCATTTTGGGATGTACTAAATGAAGGTACTTTGCTTTCAAGAATTTCCCAAACAAAGAATTTGGATTCTGCCCAAGAAACTGAATTACACTCACTGATCTCAATTTCTTGAACTGTTCAAAGAAGAAAGTTTGACGCTGATCTGTGTCATTAGGCAACGACTGATGATCATTTTGTATGGAAAAAAATGGTTCATTGAAGCCACTGAAAATTTCTCTGCAAACAAAGGATTCAAAGGCGAAACCTTTATGATCCCTCTTGCTGAAAGTGATTTCTGACTGTATTGCATTTGCTGCAGCATCAATATCCCAATTTGCAGAGACCATATTCCTAATCAACAACTTGACGAAATTGCGTATGGATCTCAATGCATAGTGAAAAACCATGACAAAGACTTTAGGATTTGAATCAGAGAATTTGATATTGTCAAGAATGGAAAAAGATCCACTTGCATTGAGTTTTATCTCGAGGGACTTACTGTTCTGAACAATTTCCTGCAACTGATCTTGTAGTAAAGAAATTTGGGAGTCTTTTCTTTCCATCTCCCCCTGCATTTTTTTCATGGTGATCTCATAAGTCTTCATTAGGGACTGCTGTTCTTGAATTTCTGCTAGCATTAATGTCACATGGGGCGGAGAAGAATCGATCTGTTTCTTCAAGAATCTGTGCTTGAGCTCTGAAAGTGCTTTTAATTCATCAACCACAGCTTGATCTGCAGATTGTACAGCCTCATTGTTGTACGGAAACTGAGCCATCTGTAGCTCAGCATAAGCTGCTTTAACTGCAGAAATGGTGGCAAAAAGCTTGGCAACGAAGGCTTCAACCGTGGCTCGGTTCTTTGATTCTTTTGCTTCTTCTTCCAGATTTTCTTTCTCGAACTGTTGGGATTCACAGCATTTGAGTTTTTCTTGAGGAATGAAGAGGCAAAATCCAGGGTTTGAGAGATTTTTCTTTGCAGATTTTAAGTGAATTACTTTCTGAAATGTCTTGGCAATTTTGCTTTTTGATGAAGCTGGACATGGCATGGTAGAATCCATTTCAACTCTTAACAATTTTGTCGATCAGAGCATGAAATCAAAATTCTTTCAGTGACAAAAGAATTGCTTATATCTTAGAAGAAGAAAATGGCTATGGCGGAATTGATGGGAGTAAAGTGAGATCTAAAGCGCGGGAAAAGAAAAGCAAAGTCCCTTCACCCACACTAATAAATATATAGTCATAGAACCATGCTTCATGTACATAAATATTTGTTGTCTGAAGTTTTACATCCTCCCACATTTGTGTGGGGTTCATCGAAATAAAAAATGAAAAAAAAAATACCCAACCCCGCATTGTATGTATTTGACACCATTCTGTAAAACTCTGCTTCTGTACATGAAGTAGGGTCTCACCCCCTGTATTGTGTGTATCTGGCACCATACTCTAGATATTAGATACGATTAATTTATAAGATAAAATTAAGAAATAAATGTGTAAATAATTAAGCATGAATTAGTACAAAATCAACCCAAATCTCTTCTTTTCTCTTTCTTTCTTCCTTTTTATATCATATTATTTATGTATTATAATTTGTTGACGGTGATGTATATTTTTTTTTTTCAATTTGAAATCTTTATTCGATTGCTTAAAATCAATGGGTGGGATCCACTTTATAAAGCTAAAAAATTCCAAAAGAAATACATAAGAAAACAAAAAGAATTATCGACTCTAAATAATTAAGGAACATAGTGCATGACACAGGACGAGGAATCCAAGGTTATATACACTGGCGACAACTATATTGATTTATAAACGAAAATAAAAGAAAAATGTAAATAAAATAATGTTATTTAATTATTCAATTATACATTTTGACTCGTTTAGTAAGTGAAACGGATAAAATCGAACATGAAAACCGATAAATATTTTCTCGTGTATTTTTTTCTCTCGTATTAATGTATAACTAGACTAGGTTAATTACGATTGATTTTGAATATGGAAGAGTGTTAGTTAAGATTTTCTATTCACTTATTATTTAATTAATTAAGTTGATTTTGAATTATGAAAAGATAATCATAGGAACATAAATAATTGCAAATTATTGTCATGCGTATTGAAGGGCAAGCCATGGTAATGGTCTGGACATCATTACGAGACAAGCAGTGGCTATACAAAGGTTTTCAATTAATTAATATTAGAAGTCTATAGGCCAAAAGTGGCTGTCTCTCAATTTTTTTGGCATGGCCAATGATCCAATCAATTCACATCATTGTTTTTTTTTTTTTTTTTTGAGAAATCTTGACATGTTCAACAGTGTAATAAAGATGATTTTGAGGGTTGAAGGGTTAAATTCTTTGTCAAAACTTTATCCATTTCTTGAACTTTATTGAGCTAGCAATGACAAATCAATTTTTGTTCCGGCAATACCCTTTGTACAGGGTCACAGGCGCCTTACAGGCCCCTCACCGAGGGGGTTGGCCCCACAAGCAAATATTAGAAGAGAGAGAGAGAGAAGAAGGATGGGGCCCACCCTTTGTGAGACCCCTGAAGTAATGCCCTGTACACTATTTTTGTTCAGTTCTCGCTCATATTAAAATTTTCATTTTCATTCTTTTACTCATTTTCTTCAATCACATATTTTTCAATAAAATAATATTTTCCATCATATAATTTTTCGTTCTTTTTCAACCACACATTCTCCATCAATCTATTATTTCAGAATACATTCTTCCAAAATAATATGGCTTAAACACACCCGATTTCAATTGCTGCTAGTAATTTTACAATTAAATTTTTACTTCTAGAGGTAATATATTTAACAGATAAACGGTTGATACGAGTTTTATTTATTATTATGTTAAGCAAGATTTATGATTTGATTATTTGTACTTATCGTGTGATTAACGTGTAGTGCAAACATTTGCAATAATTATGGAATGGAATACTATGTTGGCATAAATTTGGTACGCATATTGATTGTACGCCAAGCAAGTCTTCTGTCAAATTGACATTCAAAAATCAGCTCAAGTAGTGGTATACTATCTGAAAGTATACCTACCGAATGAAATGAACTGAGAAGGAGAGAACTGATTCAGTCTATCATTTAATGTCATGTAATTGTTGCCTAAATTGGTGCTCAACTCCAGTGGAGATGAATATCATTATTCTTTAGCATTTTCCTACACTGCTCCCAAGATATAAAAATAAAAAGAGCCGAGCTAGCTCTGACTTACAGAGCCCTGCTAGACAACACACATTGGGGGTGGAGCCACAATTTTTTTTTCTTTAAATATTGAAGTGGGGCCTCGGCACAGTGAGGCACAGTGAGGGGCCCTGTAAAATGTTTGGCAAAACTTCCCTGTCCTTGGGGAATTTTCCAAATAAAAATCCTTATGATGTTCATGCCAAGAATCATCCCATATAGGAATTTTTTTTTTCCCCCAATTTTAACATCGGCATTTAAGCAACACGCTTATATGTTACTAAAGGTAGTTCTTTCGTGCACCGAACACGTAGCTGATTGAATCAATGTCACACTGATAAAAATGCATGCTGTGAAAGTGAAACAATATAGATTAGGTGGGGCTTCCTTCATCATTTTTATAGTTTCTTAGAAGTCAGAGAGAGGAACAGAGGGAAGGAAATGCTTTTCTACAGGTGAGAAAAATGGTGCAAGTCGCTCGCAGCTCAGTTCAACCTGTCCTGCAGCTGAATCGGGCCAGCAGAGCCACCATTTTGCAGTGCGAGCCGCTCACCAGGAGTAGGGATATTTCGAAAATAATCTTTTCAAAGTATTGAATTCTCTACAATATCTGCTATACTACAACTCTCTATGCAATTAATTTAGCAATTGTTCCTTTTGTAAGTGTTATGTCCTAGGTC
>CAIGRO010230460.1:0-16666 GCA_903798355.1 Fraxinus baroniana | reverse complement strand
TCTATAAAGAGTATTATGCTATACTCTCTTGAACAAATCTAGATATAAAGATCATGATGTGATCCATGATACGAGGGTAAGTCTGGACAAGGATCCATTGATTGTTGAGGAATGGCCTATGACTCGATCGCGAGTGAAAGAATCGCTGGGACTACTTGCTCAAGCCACGGTGGACGAAACATTGATCACGACAAGCAAATGGACAAGTTTCATGTTAGGCATGGGAGATAAAATGGAGTGATGCAACTTGATTCAAGCAATGGACGAAGAAGCTGGATGGAACAAGTATGAGGCTACATAGTTGATCGCATGCCCCTTTACCGAGGCCACAGAGGAGAATTTCAAATGATTTATGTGACCGCATAGATTTACAGTGTGTGGCCACATAATATATTTTCGATCGCGAATTTTTCAAATTTCGCGCAATCTTCTATTTTAGTTAAAACTCTATTTTGTGATATATTTTGTTATTTTGGAGGCTTAATTCCATTTTTAACTAGGTTTTATGAATTCTATATAAATATGACTCATTTCATTCATTGTAAAAATACATAATTTGAGAGATATTATTGCAACGTTTAGTGTTTTCTTCTTATTTTTCACTCAATTAATTCTGAACTTATCAAGAATTAAGTTCTTATGGCGTTCATCAATTTAGGTAAGTTTCATAAGTTTTGTGATCACGGGGTCAAGATATTGTTGGCGATTGTCTTGGTTCTTTGATTCAATAATTTATTAGGTTGAGCTTTTAAACGTTGATTCTTGGCTTTCTTGAGTTCGATCTAATTTGTCGTGGGTTTTGTAGCACAATTCCTATGTGGGTTCGCATTAGTTGGTATCAAAACTTGACTCCAAGAATCAAGGTTATATCATTTCCTTGTTTATTTTTGTTTGAGTCCTTATCTTCGTTATTCGTGTTCTTTATTTTTGAGTCATTCAATCCAATTAAAGTACCAAAAAAATTCAAAAGTGGTTCGTGCACTAAAGTAGTGCCCAAATCAATTCTTTTTTATTTTTTTTTGGCCTTTGATGAATTCTCGCACATTCAAAAAAGTCTGAGTTCTAGAAATGCTTTTTTGAATTTACCCTTAGTGTTTCATTCAAAGTTCAAATTCCTACCTTCTTGAATCATTCTAGATCATTTTCCTTATTCAATTCTTTGTTTGGACTCCACAAGAGTTAAATTTTGATTGAGATTGAATTAATTCTTTGAAATACTTGCAAGAAAGCATTGAGTGGAAAAAAAATAGAGTTGTGAGACTAATAGAGGGAAAAACTAAATTGAGTAATACACGAGTGTACACACGTGAGGCAAATATTAAATTAAATTTAGGATGTTTGATGGAGACGATTCTACTTCAAGCGGGAATAATAGTCAAGTCATCATGACGGAGGAATTGATATGACAATTTGAAAGGTTGTTTGGTGATATGAAAGATAGAATGGATAGGCAAAAGGTGTAGATATATAGGCAAGACACATTGTTTGCTAATTTGCATAAGGAACAATCTAAAGCAGTTCCTAACACAAGGAGGTAAGGTAGGCAGGATCATGGAACGAATTCTGCTCGTCAATTTGAAGTGGATAGTGACATTAATAAGAATGCATTGGTGGATGTCGAATTAGGAATAATGAAAGATAGAGGAGTAAGGCATGAAATGAGGGGTAGAGATCCTATTGGAGATTGTGTTGATAGAAGTATAGGAAATATCAAAATGACAATTCATTTATTCAAAGGAAAGAGTGATCCAGATGAATACTTGGAGTGAGAAAAGAAAGTAGAATTGATATTTGATTGCCACAACAACTCGGAGGAAAAGAAGGTAAAAATTACGGTACTTGAATTTACCAATTATGCTATCATTTGGTGGGATCAAGTAGTAACATCTAGGAGGATGAACCATGAGAGGTCTATTAATACATGAGAAGAATTGAAGGCTATCATGAAGAAGGGGTTTGTGCCTAATCATTATCATAGGAAGCTTCATCAAAAATAGCAAAGCCTCTACCAAGGTTCTTGAAGTGTTGAGGATTATCATAAAGAGATGGAGATTGCTATGATTAGAGTGAGTTTTGAGTAGGATATGGAGGCTCTCTAGCCCGATTTTTGAATGGTTTGAATAGGGAGATAGCTAATGTGGTAGAGTTGCAACATTATTTAGAGTTGGAGACATGCTGCATGTAGCTATGAAGGTGGAAAGACAATTGAAGAGGAAGGGGATAACTAGATATACATTGGGTTATTCGATTTCTAACTCTTCTTGGAAACTGAAGTGGGATCACAATAAAGGTGGTGTGACTGTGTCAAAAGGTAAAACCGAGCTACCAAAGGGAAGAGGTGAAGTTTCTAGAAAAGCTACACCTAAGAGGGATCCATAACCCCCTCGAAATCGGGATATCAATTGCTTTAGGTACTTGGGGTCTGGATATATTGTTTTTAAATGTCCAAACAAAAGGATGTTGATCCTACCCGACAATGGAGAAGTGGTGAGTGATAGAGAGGGTGAATATGATGACATGTCGGAATTGGAAGTTACTAGTGATGGTGAGAAAATAGAGTATGTAGTAGGGAAGCTGTTGATTATACGATGAGCTCTTAGTTCTCAAATCAAAGTGGATGACTTAGAGTAACAAAAGAAGAACATATTTCATACGAGATGCTACGTCAACAACAATGTATTTAGTATGATTATTGATGGGGGATAATTGTACCAATGTGGCTAGCACTACACTTGTTGAAAAATTGGGATTAACTATGCTAAAACATCCTAGGCCTTACAAATTGCAATGGTTGAATGAATGTAGGGAGGTTAAGGTGAATAGGCGAGTGTTGGTGAGTTTCTCAATTGGGCAATATAATGATAAAGTAATGTGTAATGTAATTCATATGCATACCAGACATATTTTATTGGGGAGGCCATGACAATATGATAGGAATGTGATTCATGATAGGTACAAAAATAGTTACAATTTTACTAAGGATGGAAAATCTATTACTCTTGTGTCGTGACACTACAATAAGTTTATGAAAATCAAATCAAATTGAAAAGTGAGGACGAAAAAAGATTGAGAGAAAAACGATGTGAGATTAATCTTTCATAACAAGAGAGAAAATAGTGAGGTGGCTAAAAGTGAGAAAAAAAAGTAGAGCCACAAGAGAGGAAAGAAAAATAGTTTTATGAGAGGAGAGAAAAGTCGAGGGTGAATTTCGTTGCAAAAGGAAGTGAGTTGAAGAGGACGGCAATTGAGAACCAACCAATGATCTTGTTGGTTTATAAGGAGTCACTCCTCAATTTTGAGGAATCTAATACACCCCTCCCTAGCTTGGCTACTTTTTTGTTTGCAGAAATTCGAAGACGTGTTCCCGGAGGACATGCCTAGTAGGCTACTACCCATTTGAGGCATTGAACATTAAATTGATTCGTACCTGGAGTTGTCATTCTAAATAGCCCGGCTTATCAGAATAATACTGAGGAGACTAAGGAACTTCAAAGGTAAGTGGAAGAATTGATGACCAGAGGATATGTGAGGAAGAGCATGAGTACATGTGCCGTGTCAGTGCTACTTGTGCCAAAGAAAGATGGAACATGAAGGTTGTGTGTCGACTGCAGGGCCAACAAAAATATACTGGTAAAGTATCGCCATCATATTCCTAGGTTAGATAATATGTTAGATGAATTATATGGATCTTGCATATTTTGTAAAATTGATCTTAAAAGTATCATGAGATTAGGATGAGAGAAGGAGATGAACAGAAAATCGATTTTAAAACTAAATATGGGTTGTATGAGTGGTCAATCATGCCATTTGAACTTCCTAATGAACCTAGCACATTTATGAGGTTCATGAATCATGTTTTGCGTGCATTCGTAGGTAAATTCATAGTAGTTTACTTTGATGACATATTGGTGTCAAAATCTAAATGAACATATAGGCAATTTAAGATGTGTGCTTATGGTCATAAGGCAAGAACAACTTTATACTAACTTTAAAAAGTGCACATTTTGTATGGAAAAAGTTATTTTTCTTGGTTATGTCGTTAGTGCAAAGAGTATTGATGTGGATGAGAAGAAAATCAAAATCAAAGCCATCAAGGAATAGCCAACACCTAAAAACATAACTGAGGAAAGAAGTTTTCATGAGTTAGCTAGTTTTTATAGGCTTTTTGTTAAAGACTTTAGCACACTTGCCTCACCACTCAAGGAAATTATAAAGAAAATTGTAAGATTTCATTAGGACGTTGAACACGAACTTACTTTTAATACTATTAAGGATAGGTTATGTATAACACCGATTTTATCATTACATAAATTTAACAATACTTTTGAGATTAAATGTGATGCCTCGGGAATAGGTATTGGAGCTATCTTAATGTAGGACCAAATGCCATAGCTTACTTTAGTGATAAGTTAAGTGGGGCATCTTTCAAATATCCTACATATGACAATTAGTTGTATGTACTTGTTCGAGTTTTGGAGACATGGCAACACTCCCTATGGCTAAAGGAGCTCGTGATTCACACCGACCATAAGTCCTTAAAGCATTTAAGGGGTCAAGGTAAACTAAACAAGAGACATGCAAGGTGGATGGAGTTCATCGAGACGTTCCATATGTTATTCGATGCAAATAAGGTAAATAAAATGTAGTAGCGGATGCTTTATCGAGGAGGTACATACTTCTAACTTCTTTAGGTACTAAATTGTTAAGATTTGAATATGTTAAGAACATGTATGCTAATAGTCCAGATTTTTCTAATATATAAGAATCATGTGATAAGAGTGCTATGGATAGATTGTCTAGGCATGATGGATATCTTTTTTAGGAAAATAAGTTATGTATTCCTAAATATTCAATGAGAGAATTATTAGTACGTGAAGCACATAGTTGAGGTCTAATGGGTCATTTTGGGGTTAAGAAGACCTTAGAGATACTAGGTGAACGTTTTTATTGGCCTAAGATAAAAATTGATGTTGATCAGATTTGTAGTTAATTCGTCAATTATAAAATAAAGTTAAATATAAGGTTTTACCTCCAAGGTTATATACGTCATTAACTGTTCCTAGTTATGTTGATGTATCTATGAATTTTGTGTTTGGTTTACTTAGGACTAAGAAATGAAGAGATTCTATATTTGTGGTTGTAGTGGTAGATAGATAGATTTAGTAAGATGACACATTTTATTCCATGTCATAAAATCTTGATGCCACAAATATTGCAACTTATTCTTTAAGGAAGTAGTGCCCTTACATAGTATTCCTAAAATCATTGTATGGGATAGGGATGTTAAGTTCCTTAATCACTTTTGGAGGATTTTGTGAAATAAGTTAGGAACTAAGATATTTCTATTACTTGTCACCCACAAACAGATGGGCAAACTAAGGTAGTTAATGGGACTATGATACAATCGTTACGCTTTATAGTTAATAAGGATTTGAAGAGTTGGGGGAAGTGTTTACCATTCATAGAATTTGCATATAATAGGGCAACGCATTTTACTACTTCATACTCATTTTTTGAAATTGTATATGGGTATAATCCAATAGCACCTTTGGATTTAATTCATTTACCTATGAATGAAAGAAATAGCTTAGATGGAAAAAAGATGGCTGATTTGGTGAAATCACTCTATGAAAAGGTAAGACTGCAAATTGAAAAGAAAAATGAGTATTATGCTACTGAATCAAATAAGGGACGAAAGCGCGTTTCATTTGAATCAAGAGATTGAGTTTTGGTACACTTGAGTAAATATTGCTTTCTAGATCAAAGGAAGTCAAGGTTGCAATCGAAGGGCGATGGACCAATCCAAGTGGTTGAAAAGATCAATGACAAACCTATAAGTTGGACCTTCCAGGTGAGTATAATGTTTTGACTACTTTTAATGTCTATGATCTTTCTCTCTTTGATGCAGGTACAGATTCGAGGTCGAATCATTTTGAAGAGGAAGGGTATGATGTAATCCATGATACAAGGGCAAGTCCGAGTAAGGATCCATTGATCGTTGAGAAAGGACCTATGACTAAGTCATGAGCTAAGTGGGTCAAAGAAGCGATGAAACTACTTGCTCAAGCTACAGTGGACGAAACATTGATTATAGCAAGTAAATGGACAAGTTTCATGTTGGGGCATGATAGATGAAACAGAGTGTAGCTATTTGATTCAAACAATGGACGAAGAAGTTGGACGGAACAACTATGTGACCGCATAGTTTTTCAGGGCATGAAGTCGCATGTCCCTTTACCAAGGTCATGGAGGAGAAGTTCAGATGATCCTTACGACCGTATAGATTTATACTATGCAACCGCATAGTATATTTCCGGCCGTGAAATTTTTTAGATTTCGCGCAATCTTCTATTTTAGTTAAAACTCTATTTTGTGATATTTTTTGTTATTTTTAAGGCTTCATTTCGTTTTTAAGTAGATTTTATGAGTTTCTTATAAATAAGACTCATTCCATTCATTGTAAGAACGCACAATTTGAGAGATATTATTGCAATTCTTATTGTTTTCTTCTTGTTCTTCATTCAATTAATTCTGAACTTATCAAGAATTAAATTCTTGTTGCGTTCATCAATTTAAGTAAGGTTCATAAGTGATCACGGGGTCAAGATATTGTTGGCGATTGTTTTGGTTCTTTGATTCAATAATTTATTGGGCCGAACTTTCAAACGTTGATTCTTGCTTTACTTGGGTTTGATATAAAATTTATTGGGCCATGGATTTCGTAGCTCAATTGCTACGTGTATTCACATCAAATCATTAAAATAGTAACTTAAAATTTATTCTCATGACAAGTACTATCTCATCATTGGAATGGTTAGGAGTAATAAATATGTCCAGTTCATATTGAGTTTTTCATAGTTCAATTGTCCCACTGAACCTAAATATTGGGTCTCCAGTCACTAGGTTGGATTGCCATAATAGAAACTCTTGATTATTTTATAGGTTTAACACCATCCCCTCGATAAATTTTTGAGTTGCTTTTTCATCAAATATTTAGTTTTGTGGATCCACGATATTCTCCTTTTGGATTTAACATAATATATAGAGATAATACCAATTAAGAGCAATTGTCTAACGATATTGACTCGATGAAATGTATGTTGGGATTCTACCGTTAGTCATTGGCATTCTACACCATTCATTTATAGCTAACTATCTCAATATAACAAGCCCAACTATCAATAATTAAGGAAAACCTTCGAAAAAATATAGAAGTCAACATGCTTCCTTTGCTCTTTATTTAGAGCTCCAATACAATTTTTTTTCCCATTCTCAAGCTGATTTCCATGAACCAACTACACTATTCAAATATTGAATCCTTGTATTGGTATCCATTTTCAATATCGTATTTTCGTTGAAGGTATTCATTCTATTGCAGTTTTATCACTTCAACTATTTTAAAATGTCTTGATATTCTAGTAAGGAAAAAGTAATGCCAACCCCCTACAAATTTAGGTTGCATCCAAACTTTGATTCAGACTTATTATGCAAACAATGATACTATCTTTTATAAATGTGGATATGACTTATTTTAGCAACATAAAATTCATCTAATTATTCCCCTTTTTGAGCCCTATTTTTTTAAAAACTTATTTTCAACTACATATTTTTCAATAATAATTTTACACGTAAAGCGAAAAATGCTTTTTTTTTTTTTAATCATACATTCTCAAAAAAATTACTATTCTAAAATACATTTTTCTCCAAAATGGGGCTCAAACTAGAGCAATATTTTCATTCAAATTTTTATGTATCAGATAAACATTTTATTCCAATGTTAGTCAACATTCCAATGACTAGGAATATCAATATCACATGAAATCTCGTGTTCTTTCATATTATAGGACTGTCAATTTTAACTATTTTTTTATTTAAGAATCCATTAGTTTTTGTATAACATTCTCATATATACAAGTGTTTTCAACCGTATGAATTATAAGGTAATTTTAAGGATGTGACTTGTAGACCATGCTCCCAAAAGGACTTGAATGGATCCAAACTTACATTGAGAATGAATTGTTTGACCACCACAATTTCTTGGTCAAATAATTTTAATATTCATCAATTATGTAGAGGCAATTTTCAACCTCATAGTGCTTTAAACAGTCTTTCATTTTGTACGCATTAGTAACATGATAATATAATATTATCTTTACCGTGCACAAATATCATCTTACATAATTTAGACAATTAATTGAGGCTATCTATCAATTAGATCAATATCCATTTCATTTTGTCATCTAAGCGGGATGACAATTAAACCAATAAGTGGGTGGACATAAATTGAATAGAATAAATAGTATGCACAAAATTAATATTTTGAATAATATTTGTATGTGCTCAAGAACATGAGAGAATAATATTATTATAATAGAATTGTAGTTCCCTTCATCTATGCATTCAACCTCTATACCAAAATAATAGAAAATTCAGCAATTTTTCATATATGATGCACATATGTATTTAAATAAGATGATGAAATTATTTACTACACATGCAGTCATGATAGATATTTAAAATAATTCCAAGAGATCACCAAAGGACGTGCATAAATAAACACAATTAATTTATGCACCAAATATCTTTATCCATATGCTAATACATAATTAAAACAAAAGTTTAATTATATGCAAATCGGCTGGTTATGTGTGGGGGCTGGGGGGGTATTAGGTTGTGACTCAAATTCCATGTGATTTGGAAATTTGATTCATGAAAGAAGTCTAGATAATTTTGATTTGAAAGTTTGGATTGATATATAAGAGATTCAAATGTCATCATGGATTGAGAATTTGATTGGGGAAAGGACTTTAGAATGGATAAGGAAGTGTTCAAGAAGCTTTAGGTTCAAGACGAGGTGCCTTGGTGTCAGGATGCTGCGCCTAGGCACGACATGCAAATGGATGCGGCAAGGCCAGTGTCGAGTGGGTGGCGTCGACGTTTAAAAAAGTCTTGTTGATTTCTACTCTGTTTTTATGCTATACTTTATCAAGAACTTCAAGATTGGGCTCTTATATATACTCCACGTGTTGTAGACTCTTCATAGACTCAATTAACAACAAAATTATTGTTGTATATATTATAAACTTGAGATAATTGTTTAGATTTAGATTGAGAGAGTCAAATCTTGTAAAATAATTTTAGTTTCTTGGTATATTGAAATTCTCCTCCTCTTCCACATAAATTTTGTGTTCTTATGTAATCGATTATTTTTCATATTGCTCTTATTTTCTCATCTTTATTATTTGGCCTGGTTCTCAACAAATTAGTATCAAAACCAAGGTTTTTTGGAGGTTCTTTGGAGGTCCAATTGGTTATTAAAGCGATATTTGAACAAGATCAATTGTTTCAAGGAATGCAACTATGAAATTTGAGATTTCGTTTTTGGATCGCAACAATAGATTTTCTTTGTGGCAGATTAAGATACGAGTAGTTCTTGTTCAATTGGACTTGGATGACGCTCTGTTGAGGGTGGATATAATGCCCGCAACATTGAAAAGCAGCGCAAAGATTAGAAAATCCTATTACAGATACATTTTCATCTTTCTAATCAAATTCTTCAAGACATGGTGAAAGAGAAAAGTGTTGTTGGATTGAGATTGAAATTGGAGCAACTTTATATGAGAAAGAGCTTGACCAGTAAATTACACTTGAAGCAGCATTTAAATTCTCATCGCTTGATAGAAGGTGGATCTTTGGAAAATCATCTATCAATGTTGAAGGAAATAGTCGCTAATTTGGAGACCATGGAGGTCAAGTACGATGAAAAGGATTAAGGGTTGATGTTGTTATATTCGTTGACAACATTCATATGTAACGTTTAGAGATATTATTCTCTATAGTCGGGATACTCTTACTATGGATGATATATATGATGTGTTTTATTCTAAGGAGAAAATGAAGCATTTAGTCGTCGAATCTGAGGCCCAGGTAATGGGTATTGTTATTCGTGAGTGGAAAATAGATGGCCATGAAAGGGGTAAAGTCAATGATAGCAACAGGGATAAAGTCTGTTAGTATTGCAACAACAAGTGACACATGAAAAAAGATTTCTATGAGTGGCGAAATAGGAATAAGTTTGCTATTGACGATGTATATGATGTGTTTTATTCTAGGAAAAGATAAAGCATCTGGTTGTCAGATCTGAGGCCCAGGTAAATGGTCTTGTTATTCGTGACTGGAATACGTGTGATCATAGAAAGGGCAGAATCAAGGATAGCAACAATGATAAAATCTGTTGGTATTACGACAACAAGTGACACATGAAAAAAGATTTCTATGAGTGACGAAATAAGAATAAGTTAGCTACTACATATCAGAGTGGACAACATGAAATTTGATAATGCCAGTCTTGTAGAAGAAGATTACAACGATGGAGATCTTTTGGCAATTGCTAACAGTGACTCCAAACTTGACGAAAACTGGTGTAACACATTGAGAACATATAACAACTACAAATTTACATATTCCGAGAATAGTTGTTTAAGTTATTATTACTTCTATCATCTTTATATATAAAGTCATAGGGGTTGACCTTCCAAGTTTGAAGGGGGTGAAAACACTGTACAAAAAGCTCTATTTAAACCGAGAATTCTCTTCACAAATTACTCAATTCATCAATTCAGATTTATAAACACACACACACACATTTCACTTTCGCATTAGAACTACAAACAGAAGTCTTGAAATAGTGGTCAAGTGAAATTAAAGGTAAAAGATTAAAGAATAAAATAAAATATTGGTTGGTATGCACCAACCAAGTATGGAAAATGTATGCACCAAGTACAAACCAAGTGTGCACAAGGTATGCACCAAGTGCACACCAATTATATACAGGTAGTATTTTTCTTTCTTTCTTTTTTTTAATATTTATTTTTAACTAAGTTTGTGATGTTTTATATAGATATAACTCTCATACTAGTATACTAAAAATTAACAAACAAACAGAAAAGAACTTACTCGGGATGACCATCTATCATGGTCATCTTCAGTACGTCATAAAATATGGTTTAGCTCTAATACCATCTCTTGTCAAGCCTATATCATTATATTATTTATTTATATAGATATTTATATAATTTAAATTTTTACTCAATATTTTTATTTTTAATTAATTGACAAATAATCTGTATTGTAAAAAGTGCAATAAATAAGAAAAATAAGAAAATACTTGCATTTCATTCTATTTTCATTTATGCTCTTCAGTAATAGTGTACGCGCGGGTTGTATGCTTCAAGTTTTATCATAGTCATCTCCCAAATAAGATTTCCTGGTAAAATTAATTCATAGACCCATACGTTACAAAGATAGCCCAAAGTACTTCGAACTGATTTGGATGAATGACCCTAACCCTCAATCCTCGTTGTTAAATACTTGCGCTGCATGTTCATGTAATATATTTTACCATAAATTTATTTTAGTACGTCATTTCTATCGGTAATACATAAATCATCATTCTTTATTATCGGGTATATCATCATAATTGTTCATCATTCATGAAATTCTTTAATTGATCTGAATTATTCAATAATTTATAATATCAGCATCATGATCGATTTCGATCACTTCAATAACTTGTAACGTGGTGATGATTATGTGATCATTTTTGTGTCATTATCATAATCGTGAGTGTGTGATTCGTATCGTGTTATTTCATTGACATGCCAATAGTCCATTATTCATTCGTTATAAGACATTTACTGTAAAAGAAGGCATACTCAAGTTAACCTTAATTATATAACATGAACATAATTTCATTTAAAATAAACTTAGGTAAGAGATTCGGGAGATTCATGGAAATATAGATATTCATGAAAAAAAAATAAAAAAATATCAACATTAAAACTTTCAGTGGAAAAAACATTTATATGAGATTCGTTCATAATTTTTTAACTTCACTCACTTGATATTCGTGTAATTGGTCACTGTAAATCTGAAATATTTATTTCATAATTTAGTTTTTTTAACCAAAACTAAATAAATTGAAAGAAAAAAAATACTACCCGTATACACTTTGGTATGCACCAAGTGCATACCATGTGTGTACTTGGTATGCAAGCATACCAACCAATATTTTATTTGATTCTTTGATTCTTTACTTTTAATTTCACATGACCACTATGTGTGTGTGTGTGTGTGTGTTAATTTAATGTTGTGGTATAATTGTTATAGACATGTTTAGATATCTTCAGAGATATGATGAATCTGAATTGATGAATTGAATAATTTGTGAAGAGATTTTTTGGCTTAAATGGAGCTTTTTGCCAAGTGTTTTCGCCCCTTTCAATGTTGGAAGGTTAACCCCTACTACCTTATTTCTTAACCCCTATAACCCTATTCACCCATTAGCAAAATATTTAAAGATTAGATGATAAAAGTAATAATAACTTTAAACAACTATTCTCGAAATATGTAAATTTGTAGTCGTTATATTTTCTCGATGTGTTACAATTGAATTTTTGATACGGCTTGCGCTTTTTACATGCGTTCTAAACGGGATTGGTTTTCTTTATATGAAACAATTATAAGGGGTTTCATGGTGATGGAAAATAATGAGCCTTGTAAAATAGCTGGTATTGATAAGGTCAAAATCAAGACGTTTGATAGGACGACCAGGACACTTGGTTAGTGATACATTTTTCAAGTTGGAACATTAATATTATCTCATTGGGTACTTTTGATTCAAAAGGGTACGTTTTCAATTTCGTTACAGTCATCATCCGTAAGATAATTTTGCTTCCAGTGCTTAAGTTGTTCGGTGAAACTGCAAATTAAATTACAGATGCATATTGATTTCTTTAGGTATATATGCTGCATGACATACATCCATATCTTCGAGTACTTGAATAATTTGATATTCTGTCGTCCATCAAGATTCCACTCTATAATCTCATCACCTGTATAGGAAACTTGAGGTTTCTTCTTTTCCTCATATAGCATACAAGGATGAAAAGGACAAGAATAATAATTTGGAAGTTTTGAATTTTGACATTTCAATTTATTGATTTGAGAAGGCTCATTTTCAATAAATTGAGCTTCAAGATCTTCAAACGTACCAATAGTATTGATATTTTTAGATGATCCAAGTTTAGAAATTTGAAAAGAAAGTTCTGGTAAAACTTTTGAATAAGAAGATAAAGAATCTCTTTTTAATTGAGGAGTAATTTTTGGATCAATAGGCTTGAAAATAGTGTCCGAAAACTTCTTATCATTACATGAAGAGGCTTCAGATTCAGAATTAGCTTCAATTATGTTTAATTGAGTACAGCCAAATTAAAGAACAATATTAGTCTAATTGTCCTGAGATTGAATATTTTCTATATCTTTTGTTGTAGGAATGGAATCATCTGACCCTTTCAGCAGAGATAGGAATTTTCTTAAGAGGTGATGCAATGATTTCAGTGTTTTCGTAAGAAACAATTATTTCTTACATCGGAGGATGTTCAAGTTGAAAAGTTTGACCTGAAGGAGTTTTCCATATTTTCTTATTAACATGGGTGTTTTGAATAGATTTAGGTTTTGAAATCTTTTTTTCAAATACTTTGAAATGTGCCCATTCATAAAAAGTTAAATCTTCAGGAAAATCACAAATTCTTTCCATAAAGATTTAATTTCCTCTTTTGAAAACATCTTTTTAAGGGTATGACAAAAAGCTTTGACAACAAGAATTTGATCAGCAATCAACTCATTTATTCTATCTATGGTAGAAAAGATGACATTACATTGACTATCCAATCTTTCAGATGGATTGGAGTTGGAGATTCAGGATTCTCTGAATCATTATCTTTGTTAGATGTATATTGAGTCTTAGGAATACTAGGATTGAAATGTTTGAATTTTTTAAACAAAGTTTAAAACCTTGAAATTTGCGAATGAATTTCATATCTATGTTCAAATATGGAAGAGTATGACCTTTGAAGAACCTTTGATGTAGATCCTTCAAAAATCATCTTGACATGTCTATCATAAAATGAAATGATTTGATTTGAAGTATTACAAACAGGAGTAGGAATTGGGTTTGAGCATTTTCAAAATCTCATTCTAATACTCTGGATTGAAGATCACATGGTATATATCAAGGAATCAATGTATTTGAATGAAGATAGTTAATCTTCACAAGAAGGCTTTCTTCTCTATGAGATGAGCGAAGAGCTCTAATATTAAGTTGAGTGTTCATAAGCTTATAATATATTCGATGTATTAAAGCAAATGAATTTGAACGATCATCAATATCGAAGTTTTTGTTTGAATATGAAGATTAAGAGCATTAAGAATAGTTCCATCATTAATACTGATTGTAAAATTGGATAACAATTAGAAAAAATAGGACCACTTTCTAAATTTGATTCTAAGACAAAAAGTAATGAATGTTCAAATTTGAAAAGTCTCTTACCTCTGAGAGTTAAGGAATTGAAATATCTAAACCAAGTCTAAACAATGGTTTAACTGCAATTTGAATCAATCCCACATGAAGATATTTGAGTTTTCTTCTAGGGTTTGAATAGCTTCTTTTGAAAACAAATTTATTTGAGTAGATTGATTTTTGATAGCAATAGTTTTCTCAAAAGTTTTGATAACATAATTTTGACGAAAATCACACTTTCCTATTTCATAGATAGAACCTTTGTCTACCTTTGGAATAGTTCAGTTGTGCAATTTTTGCAACTTGAAGTTCATTAAAATTGAATGATTCTATTGATGCAGATGCATGATCTCGATCAATTTCTTCTTTATCTTGAAAAGTGTTTGAAAGATTTTCAATTCTATTACTAAAACTGTAAGATCTCTTAAACCAATTAGAAATTAAAGACATAATTTGAATAAAATGAAATTATAATGACATACCACTATAGACACAATGTGTTTGGAATATACTGAATCCAAACCAACATATAACGGGATCACCCAACGCTCTTTCTCGACTTTAAGTTCAAAATCTCTATCCAAGCTGATCCAACTCGGATTGATGGAATTCTCTCCCAAAGCAGCGGAACTAACGACTGACCAACGCTATTCAGCAGGCTTCAGGTAACCAGCTTCTCCCTAGACACTATATCTAAAAGAGTACACACACACTAAAGATTTAGACTGTGGGTTGTAAATTCAGGCAACAAATATTAATATCATAACTTCAACATATGTATGAAAACTTCATAAATAAAGTTCAGGATAAAATAAAACTGCAACATAGATATGACAACCTAATAGTCAAGATTACAACATTCCCGTTAGAACCAAAATATTCATATGAAACATCATTTGATTCAGGATCAGTTACATTCATTGTTTTGGTATCTGTCTCAATGGTTCATAACGATGCAACCAAAAATCAATGTCAATCCCTCCTAATGCCACTTCTGTGAAAGATCTTAACAAACTTGGCAATAGTACTTCTAACACGAACACGAAGTAAGAATTTTCCAAAAATTAATATTGATCTAATTAGTTCAATTAATGTCTCCTGTGCTTCTGGTTTTCTCGAATCTACATACGTTTTTAAACCAAACTAAATAAAGAAACGATTTCTCGTGAGCATTTAGAAAGCCTCTCAAAATTATTCATGAGGAACTAAAGAAGTATGTCACAGTTTACCAATCTATATACTGATTCATTCAATCTTTTAGGTCCCTACTTCACCTCGATGATTATACAAATATGACCTTAAAGCATATACATTTCAATATGTGAGCATGCATTTCATAAAACATTCAAGATTTCCAAAAAAACTCTATACAAATATACGAACTAAAATACTCATACATGCTATCTGAACTATTTAGTGAAAACTAGCAGCCAAAAACTCACAAAGAAATATATAATAACTTAATGGCTCTCAACAATATGTCAAAAGTTCAAAATCAAATTAATAAATCAAAATGCATGTGCACTTCGGCTTTTAACTTTTAGTGTTGATATAAGTTTCCCCGATATTGAAGTATACAAAGCCAAATCGTCGGACAAACCAACCCAATTCAGATGTTGATACCTTCAGAAAATGAAATATAAACAACAACAGTGAAAAACCAAATCTAAAGACATGGATGTCTTTCGTTGAACCAATTGACCCAAATTAAAACCAAGTGCTTTATGAACACAATACTACAACCCTAGTATCCATACCCCTTGATGGAGAAAAAGATTTACATAAATCAAACACCATCACATGAAAAGAAACTAAAATTTTTGGAAGGGGAGGAAAATGAATCGAGAGGGGGAGAGGGAAACAAATGAATGAATATCGGCGACTTACTTAATGAGTAATCACTAGCATTTACTTTTGGTTATTATTTTCTCACTCAAAAATAAAATGTTTGATTACTCACTCACTTTTAAACAACATTAATTATCCGTCCAATATCCATCTCAATTTCATCCAACCATCTAAGCAAAAAAAATCATGTGACGGATTGAAATTCTACATGGTAATAAACAATGTTATGTTATAAAAGAGAGAAAAGAGAAGAGACAATAAAAGTCAATAGACTTCTTTGTGTATTATAATGAGAATTAAAGCCCTATATTTATAGGGCAGCAATAGGGATACATATGGTAATAATATCTAGGGGTACAAGTGTCATTCACATTAAACCCTAATTTACTTTCCTTTTACAAGATTCCCCCTTGAATGACACATTACAAAATATCTGCCTCGTTAAAACCTTGTTTGATA
>CAIGRO010230457.1:0-13903 GCA_903798355.1 Fraxinus baroniana | reverse complement strand
TTTTTATGGAAAACGAATTCTTATGAGTTTGATGAGATTTTATTTTCTAACAAACAAGAAATTGAATTTTTTTTTCCACATTTTCCTATCAAACAATCCTAAAAGTTTGACAATTTTTATTATGAGGGTGTTTGATGGGGATTAAAATTAGGGACGTGTTCGGTATTGCTTAAAATTCAATTAAAATTAAAAATATAGTCATTATTGGGTCTCACTTATCTAATAAAGTTAACAATAACGGTTATTTTTTCAATTTTAATCCGATTTTAATCACTACAGAACACGTCCTAGATTTTTAGTAGATTGTGATAAAAGTTTTTGAAATATGTGATTGAAATGTTGTATGACACATGAAAAATGTGCTTAATATTAATTGTTTGACTTTGACTTAGATTAAAATTTGATTTTAATCCATACCAAACAAGAATTTATTTATTATTATTATTTTTTTTTTGGGATGAAAGTCGTGAGTTTCGTACCCAATCAAAATTGATAAAATTTTAAAAACAAACACCGACAAAAAATTAGGGATGGCAACATAGTGGGACTACCCTCCCCATTTCTGCCCCCATCAAGGATTACTAAGAATCGAGCCATAAATTTTTTAAAATTATAAATATTCACGATTTTTTTTAAAAAAAAATATGAATATTCACGACGAGTTTGAGATTAGACAAAATTGTTATTATTATTTGTTAAAAGTACAGATGTCATTTTTTAACTTTCTCAATCTCTATTTATTTACAATGCTATCTTCTGCTTTAAAGGACGAGAAAAGCTAACATGGCGCCCGGCTATTGGCTGGGCGGCTGTGGGCTAGTCAATAGTCGGAGCGCCACGTAAGTGACAGGGTTGTGAGTAACACGACCCTTAAAAGAATTTATGTTTTAACTTATTGAAGCTTAGGCATGCATGTTCATTAATATTTTGATTACCGTCATCATGTAACAAGTACGTGACTACTTTATTAAAAATTCTGAAGGCAATTTCTCAGTGAGGATGACGATCGTCTAGAACTCTATCAAGAGATGAAGGTTGAAAAAAACTCCAATGAAAACCAATAAACCATGTAGCCCACAGATCCATTCATGTCATACGCGGTGCCTGACCTTCATGTAGACATGAAAATATTTTATTAAAAATCTTCATTTCAACAAAGATTTTAATGACGTGTAGCCCACAGGGCACAGACCCATCCATGTCATATACCGTGTCTTCAGGTAGATGAACATGTTTTACTAATCTTAGTTTCAACGAAGACTTTTATTTCGAGAATGAAATTTGTATGAATTTTTTTTTTATCTATATTTTATTTGTATAGAAATTATTAATTAAACGTGTTTGATCAATTTAATTTTCAACCTATAAAATATTATACTTAGCCATTTTTTATTCGTGAGTTGATGAAATAGAGGGGATAGATGAGAGAGTGAATTAGCTGAAAAATAAAAACAACCACTCCCCAAAGAAAGTGTATATTTTGTTTTTGAGTAAAATATGGTCACATGAACAAAAGTTGAAAAATATTTTTAATGAAAAAAATGTCAATCAAACACTCCAAAAATACAAATTTGGTTGGAAAAATAACATTTTTCACAGAAGATAAAGCCAATCAAAAACACTCTAAGAAGAAAGAATGGGACACATTTAGTTCTTTAAGAGAATTTATCAATTGTCGTGGAACACCTATTGCATTCGTTTCAATTTTTTTCTCAGAGAATTTTCCACTCTTTATATCAAAGAGAAGCAAAGAGTAACAGGGTATACTTGTACATCATTGCACATATCAATTATGACATTTGTTGACCTTGTTTTTTGTAAAGGTGACGTGCACAACAGATGCGGGGTTCACTTGCGTCTACACAAGCAAATTCCTACACGTTCTGACCGCAGAATTGGACAGAAAAGGTTGTTATTTATGGACGTAGGAGATGCTCTATGACGTGAGACAAAAATGTTCAAACGCCGACAATATGTTCAAAGATGATTACACATTAATAAAGGATTACAAACAACTCATTCAAAGCAACATAATCTAAACTCAAGCAAACAAGTGTGAAATAAGCAATGGAAAGGATCGAGTATGGCTTCAAGTATAAAAAGTTGCATTAGATTCAAATGTTACAAGAGTTGCTATTTATGGAATTCTGACAGAAGTGGTAATCGTCGGATAAGAACCATGTGGCCACATCTTCCAGGTCAAAACCTCACATCACTAGCTTGCTATGCATTTAATACATTGACGACGAGTCGATCACCCTGCATCATAAGCTGACAATCATGATATACATTATTACAAATGTTACATCAATCATTCCTATAGATTGCCTGCAGATCCTAAGAGCCGGCGATGGCATCAACGAAAAGGAGTTTCGGATTAGAGGTCTTCAACATGAAGAGTTTCGGGACGGAGAGATCCATCTTCTTCCTTGACTTCTTTACTTTGACCAATTATATATATTTCTCGAATGTGCTCGTGGCGAGCATTAGCATGAGGCTTCTTCTTTGCCATTGGCCTTCCCTATGCATCTCCCCATAACTTTCTCGCCTTAGAAGAGCGTCATTTAGAATGAACACCTAGCCTGAACTCTCGTAAGTTGTCGATCCTGCCTAGGAGGAGGAATATCTCCTATGGGCATCTATTCCTTCTTTGATTATCAGGTGGTGGGTGTAAGGCAATGTCACTACAATCAGCCGTGTTATGTCCGTAGGAGTGGTGGTAAGTGCACTAGAGGGGTGTCTCGTTCCTATTTCTAGGTTAAGAATTTAGCTCATACCCCTTCCCTTCTGAGGAAATTGTTGGTCGGACCTTCCTTGGTATGTCTCAACGCTGAGGTTGACTTCCTTATAAGCCAAAGCACGAACTGCATTTAACGTTACTATAGCAATGTTTGTCCTGAGTTAAGAGTGGTAGACTGTCCGACCTGGTGTTCTATCAAAATTGTGATGATCTTTCAATTCTTCATTAATAATTTCATGCCTTATCATTTCTAGTAGAACATCATAACTGGTAGGATCCTTGTTTTGCACGTCTCTCCAAAAGAGAGAGTTCGTGTTCAACCCTCCCCTCAAGGCTGATAGTGCTTCCCTATCGATAAATTGAACATAGTAGGTCATTTCATCAGTAAAACGGAACAAGAAGCTTTTCAATAACTCTCATTGATGCTGCCTCATGTCTTGGAGACGTTGTATAGGCACTTCGACCTCTTTACTAGTCGTGAAGCGCTCAAGGAAAGCCTTTTTAAAGTTTGGCCAACTTCTGATACTTTCTTCTGGAAGTCTGGTGTATGATACTTCAGCCCCCACACTTAGAGTCAAGTGGAAGACTCTACACTTCACAACAGAGGGAGGCTTATGTGGGTTTTGAATCTGTTGAGGTGCTTTGCGGGATCATCTCTTCAATCGTACTTGGGAATTTTAGGAAGCACGAAGTAGCTTGGGATAGGGGCGTCCCTAAGTTCCTGAGAGAATGACAAGTTGTCATCATCATCTTCGAGGTCGCAAGTTCTTAACGATTTGTCCGAAACTTCATCTCTCTGACTTGAGGTCCTTGAGGTGGTTTTGACGAACTTGCTTGACTCCTGGCCTAGCCTAGCCTGCCCTTTTCGACTCCTATTTCTAGGCAAAGGATTCTAAGGCAAGTTGTTGTGGGTATGTTCATTTTGTCTTTCAAACTGAGGCGGTCCTTATTGCCTATTTCTAGGTGCATGAGGGCGTTGAGCCTGTCTATTTCTAGGCCTTCCGGGGCTCAACCTGTCAAAGACACTTAAGGATCTCTGAGGCATGTTTTCCAGTTCATATTTTGGAGGAAAGTTGAATAGTTCATGAGACCGATTAGTGGCGTAGATGGTGGAAGTGTCGACCTCAACTTCCCTCTCTTGAGAGGCCTCTTCCTTGGTGTAGTGTTGGTAATCATCCATTTGTCTTTGAACTTCTTCTTCGCCACGATAATAGCTCCCTTACGAAATTGGGGGAGGGTCGTGGAGGTAAGCATTTCCTTGAGCCGCATATGGGGGAATTGGGTATCCTCCCTGACTTTGCATATTTCTAAGCACTCTTGCATAGCAATATTCTGTTGGGTGATATCCCTCATTTTTGTAGCCATAGTAGCCACCTCCCCGGTGAGTCCAGGTGCTATTCTAGATTCACCTTTTGATCCACCCCGTTGATGATGTTGATGAAATCGATGGCGGGCTGTTGGAGTGGCATGTGAGGATTCTCTTTCTTCAGGGTGTTCCATAGCCCTCTGAAGCGCTGACTCTTCATTGTCAAAACTCATGCTAACGTTTTTTCTTCAAAGACAACTTTCTTGAAGGTCTTTCATTGGAAATGATATTCCTTTTTCAATGAACAACGTGGGCCCTTACAAGTAGTTGCTCTTGGAGTTTTTATTTGTTCTTTCTTCAAGAACAACCCATTTTCTTCAAAGGCAGGAAACTCGCCCCAAAATATATTTCCTTATCAACTTTTTCCACAAGTTCTTCGTGGTTGAATGCGTGGTTTCTCACAAACAATGTCATATGTTGACCTCGTTTATTGTAAGGGTGACGTGAACAACAAATGCCCAACCCACTTGCGTCCACTCAAACAAATTCCAACACGTTTTAACTACAGACTTGGCAGAGAAGGTTGTTATTTATGGACGTGGGAGGTGCTCTATGACATGAGATAAAAATGTTCAGACATCGAAAATATGTTCAAAGATGATTGCACATTAATAAACAATCACAAACAACTCAACCAAAACAAGATAATCTAAACTTAAGCAAATAAATGTGAAATAAGTGAGAGAGAAGATCATGTGAGGCTTCAAGTATAAAGAGTTGCATTAGATTCAAATATTACAAGAGTTGCTATTTATAGAGTTTTGACCGAAGTAGTAACCGTTGATAAGACCACGTGACCACATCCCCAGGTAGAAGTCTCATATCACTAGTCTGCTAAATATTTAATACATTGACAATGAGTTAGTCACCCTATATCTTTGGCTGACGATCCTGAAATGCATTATTACAAACGTTACATCAATCATTCCTATATATTGCCAACAGATCCTCTGAGAGCCAGCAAAGGCTTCGACCAAAGGGAACTTTGAATTGTAGGTCTTCGGCATGAAAAGCTTTGGGAGGGAGAGATTCAGCTTCTTCTTTGACTTTTTTTACTTTGACAAATTGTGGTCTTTGTCGGCTTTGTCAGTTTTGACACATATATTTACATGGACTATCACGTGATCTTGACTTGGAGGTTGGAGCCCCAGTGACAAGGAGCCTCAATGACGAGGCGTAACAACATCACGTAGAAAAGATTATAAATTCCTTTTTAGTTTTTACTTAATCAGGAGATTAAATCATTGAAGATTAATAACTAGTCACAAAATTAGAAAAAGAAGTCAATATCATTTATTATACCCTTAAATACTACTTTGGAAATTTAAAGGTCTTTATAAAAGTGAGGTTTAATTCCATAATTTGGATGTTGAACCCAAAAAATTATTAATTTTTACTATCATATCCATCCTTCAAAAGATTTGGATATTACTTTTTTTCTTTAATTTTTGTCTTTTTCTTTTGTTTTTGAATAAATAAAAAAGCATATTTGGCACTGCTTAAAGAAGAGGTCGTGTGCCATTCACGTGGCTAGTTAACAGACTTTTTAACAATTGTTCAAACTCAAAATTTGGCGACTCACAATGCAAAAAACAATGAAGGGAGACCAAAGTACCATTCAAGACTCTCTAGTAGAAGCTATCTTCATGGCACACTAACACACTCAGTACAAAGCTGAAGACAAATTATTCACATATGAAGCAGACTTAGTTGTTATAAAACTGTCAACTGTTGATAGATACAGATATAAGAGATCCACCTAAGAAAGGTAAAGGTGGGTAACAGGCAAACCTATGTCATAATGTCAATAACAAAACAAAATCAGCAATCCTTTACAGAGTTTTCATTCACCCCAAAAATGTTATACCCTCCTCGGTAGCTTTTAAGATCCACGAAGTTGTGCAGGTGAGAGCATAGACCAGCCAACAAATCTAGGTGACCCAGACGGTGTTGAAGGCTGACTAGGAGTATATAGGCTCGGTTCCACAAATGCCCCCGAGGTTTCATCTTTTACCATCGTACGAAAGGATATTGATCCACTCCTTTCCAAGGAAACTGAATTTCTCCCAGGACTAGTGAACATACTTGTTCCGGAAGGGCCTTCATTATGAATTAGTGAATCATATTCATCAATAAACATCCTAGCCTCTATATCTCTCTGTGGACTCCTCAAGACTAAAGAATCTGCAATGGGGAGGTACACGAGCATGCAGATGGCCACCACCGCACAATATAAAAAGGAAAGAAAAGCTAAGAATGAAATGGCATCAAACAAAAGTTTATCCGGCTCTGACAGCACTGATAATCCAAGAAGAAGAACTCGTAATGGGAAAAAACCAGAAACAGAAAAGATTAATGTATACACTCTCTTTTGCAAGCCCTTATTGATGACCAAATGAAGAATTTGTCTCCCAAGCCAGAACAAGTAAGTTGTTAGGAGGGAGGCAAAAAGACCAAGGACAACGGTACTCAACAGAGGGTAAGTGCAGAGGGCAACGTTATCATTGTCCTTTGTTTTAGAAAAAGCAGAAGCCTTGGTGAAATATGGAGGTAATCTGTGCACAAAACTCTCCTTGTTATGCCGTGTTCCAATTAGAATTACAATGACCTGAAGAACAAATATTGGGAGACAATAAAGAAGCACATAAGCAGCTGTTTTTGCATTCCATTTCCGGCTTAATGTTCCAGACTTCTGTAAGGATGCACGAAGTAGAAATATGAGAGTGAGGATCAGGCATGGTTCTGCAAACCCGAGATTTGACACAACATAGCATTTGCAAACAGTTTTCTGACGTTTCAAGTTGAGGGAATTCAGGACTCTTCCCTCCCGTCTCAACAGATTTAACCGAATAATCTCTCCAAAACCCCACCAAACTGCAAAAAAGATGAATGTAATTCTGATAATCCAAGGACCACTAAAATAGTTGAGCCGAACAAGACCTTGACCATGGATCCGATCATGGAAGTACAACGAATACACTATGCAGAATATACCCAGAAGGACCAGAACAACGACAAGACATATCGTCACCACACCAAGTGCATCAGCAAGAAATCTAGACAGGGGCATTACCCAATTCACAGATTCTGCGCATACTATCTGCCAGTGTGGACACAAGAAATTTCTCTATTGAATAAAGGATCCCTTCCTCAATGCCCGATAGCAAGTAGAGCTAATTCGAAAAATATTAAGGAACCCTCCTGTTGAGCCCAAAACAATTATACACGAAAACTCAAGATATCTTACTAGATACTACTCAAGCAAGGATCAGGAGAAAGCAACAGGAAAGCTGTCTTATTTTCCATCCTTGAGAGCTTTCAGCTATCATCAATAAAGAGAAATCCTTGCACTTTCAACTATCTTAAAGTTTCCTTTATCAAGAATGTAAACTTTTAGCCCAGTGGAAACTCTAAACTGACAACTTTTGCAAATTCAGACATCCTCGAGAGCTTTCAGCTATCATCAATAAAGAGAAATCCTTGCACTTCCAACTATCTTAAAGTTTCCTTCATCAAGAACGTGAACTTTTAGCCCATTGGGAACTCTAAACTGACAACTTTTGCAAATTCAGACATCCTTGCTCTTTGCAAATATAAAAAAATATAAGGTCAAAAGCATAGAACTAATATAACAAGACCAGAGATACATTTCATTAAATACAATGATAAGTAATTGCACTAACATATCAAAAATCCAGTAAATAAAACTAAACTGCCTTACAATCAACTAAAAAATTCTAGCAAAATAACAAAATTATGATGCGATAAATTAATAGAAACGAAGCAACTGAAAATGCCAACTAAGAGAATCTCCGTCAAAAGCAGCATAACAGAAATGAAAATACAACAGAAATCACCAAGAAAAATTAACTGGTTAAAAAATATTGTTGGCCAAGGGACAAATGATAAAGAGAAAGGACATCAAATATCAGATTTCCAGTTTCAGTATTAAATGTCAAAGTGTGCAAATGCATAAAAACCTCTGGGGCGCTAAATGAATTTCATAAAAATATTCTTATATGCATTTCATCAATTAATCAAAATTTAGTCACCGATAAGTCACTGCCATATAAGAAAAGGAAATAAAATCCTTGGTTCAGTAGAATTTGGACACAAAAGCCCAAAAACATAGCCCCCGTTTGAGCTCCATTTTTTTGAAAAAAATAAAAATAAAATTGTAATATTGATGTTTTTGAAGAATGTGGTTAAAAAGTGAGGAAAAATCTCGAGTTTACGTGCAAAATTATTTTATTTGGGAGGATGTGCGGTTGAAAATGAGTTTGGGGGGAAATGAGTTTTTGGAGAATGAAGCTCAAACAAGACTTAATAAAGCTTGCTTTATAGCACTTCATTAAAGTCACCGAACTTAGCTACTAAAAGAGCACCTAGGTCATGCCTAGATGCATCTTTTAACAACTATTAGTAAACAATTTCAATGATGGAAAATAAAGGTTCTGTGTTCCCGATTCCATAATGGTTCACAAAACATCTTTCCAGAAGAAACTAAAAGCTACTTTGGAGTACAATACGATTTGTATAGATATTCACTCGGTCCATGTGTCTGACATACATTTAGGGACGGATAGAGAGCAACTAGAATGATAACTGGCCAAACATATAAAATTTTGGAAATATGCACTTGACCAGTCCTCATATCAATTATCAAAAATTTCTTTAAATTCATTACAAACAACAATTGAGCTCTCTTGCAGCCAAATGAAAATCCATTTAACACATGCCGAAGTGCTAGTTCCCTCACGGCACAATTGCTACTTTGTCCACTCCTGAATACCTCAATTAATATCTCTTCTAAGTTCTAACCCCTTTTACCAACTTTATAGAATATAAACACCTATTTCCTTAAAATTGAAACTAGCATTGATTATTTCCAGCTTACAACATTGCAAAGCCAAAAATCATATCCATAAACGCTTAAACAAATGTTAAATTATACACTAAAAATGCAAATGCATAGAAAAACATTTTATCCTTTTCTGTCCAGTTAAATATAACTTAGCCTGCAAAATAATCAGGGGAAAAAAATAAAAATTTAGATCTTCTCTAATTGAAGTCTTAAAACCTTGTACGGACTAAAATTAACAGGTGTCGCCAATTCTTACTCTGAAAAACTAAAGCAACAGATAGGACATTTTAAGTCTAAAAACTATCAATAATGCTATTTGTATAGCTTAAATTTTATTTTATTTTTCAAAAAAAAAAAATAAGAAGAAGAAGAAGAAGAAGAAGAAGAAGAAGAAGAAAATCAGATCAGGAGGAAGCTTACGATTAGTAAATCTATGATCCAGTGAGCTGAAACGGAAAATCCAAAGCACGCCAGAGAAAAGCAGGAAATCACAGAGAAAGAAAAGATTCAAAGAAAAAATGAGAGGTAGAATGGAGGAGTCTGAGAGCGAGACGAGAACTATGTTGGTGACAGCCTGTCGCCAGCTAGTGAATAAATATATTATAAATAATTTAAATTATAAAGACGAATTGCCATTTCATCAATTTTCATTAGTTCAAGCGACCTAATTGGCCGGAACAATTAAAATCAATTCTAAAGTGTTCGTTTGAATAGAATTAAAGTATAATTACTAAATTGACACTGAAGTAAATTAGAGTTACCTCGTTTAAGTCTACAAGTTAACAATTATTATTTTAAAATTCTATAATTTTCATATTTATTTTGAACCACACATTTACATGATAAAATATATTGTACGTAAACTAAAAAAAAAAATTAAATCATACATTCTCAAAAAAAAAAAATCATTATTTAAAACTTCATTTTCTCAAAATAATGACCATCAAACAGGGACTAAATCAACACAAATTGAGTATCTTAAGTTTAAAACATATATTGCTCTTGCTCGTATGGGAGCTTCGATAAATCTAAGATCTTTGCAATTTTCATAAAAAAGTTTATATTATTATTTACAAATGGATTAGCTAACTCGTTAGAGAAAAATGGTGTTAAGGTTATGACTTATGAATATAGTTGGAGAGATAAAACATTCTTTTTCACCTAACTTCAATTAGTGGGGATTAATAGTCGAGATAGTTCACCTCATAATTTTATTTGAAACTAATTAATGAAGATTTGTTAACATTAGAAGTTTAAAAATTTCTTGAAAAATAAGAAATCATTTTGAGTAATTGGACTAGGCTTCTACTCGGAGCATCGGTCGTAATGAGAAGTTAAGGGGTTGTTCTCTTTGCCATTTTCCACTTGTTTTCTATTTTCGATTTTTCAAAACAGTGAAAACGTGTTCTCTTTCCTATTTTCGAAAAAACGTTTTTGAAAACAAGTGAAAAATTTACAAAGAAAACCTAAAACGACAAATTTATTATTTTGAATGTTTTCAGTTAAAATCAACCCAAAATTCTCAAAAACGTGTTTTAAGTGTTTTTAACCACCGCCAACCACCAACGGAGCAACAGAACCACCAACATAGCCGTCCACACCATACCACCAACAATTGCCACCGTCCCCGCCACAACAGCTCCACAACATCACCAAAACGCAGTCTGCCCTAACGCCACCACCACTAAAAAAAACAGAAAGGTTTGCAGATCGATAACAGGAAGAACGAAAACAATTGCGACCCAACCACCGCATCCAACCGCACACCACCACTGCGACCCAACCATTTTCAGCCACCATCGCAGCGTCTTTTGAAAAATGGGAAAGAAGAACGGGGAAGAGAGAGAGAGCTCGGGAAGAAGAACAAGTTTTTAGTTTTTTATTTTTGAAAATGCAAAAAAAAATATATATATATATATTCAACAATCTCAAATGGACACTCAAAATACAAAACTCAAAATGAATTCAAAACTCAAAACAAGAAATTGAAATACAAAGAGAACAGTCCCTAACATTTTTACATGATTTGAATTTCATTTTAGAATGTCAATTTTGTTATGAGTTATTATCCAAATTTTTATGTATTAATAATTAATATTTATATCTTTATTCATGTGAAATTTATTCCTAACCACATTCGGTTTTGATACATATACATTAAGTTGGACATTGTTCTGAGATGACAATTTTTTATACATTAATTTAACAACATTTTAAACAATCAATGTTTGACACATCTTGAAATGTCAAACTCAATATACACAAAGTGTGCACAAGTAGTTTAATTCAATTGCATTATCCCGCCAATTCGTGCACATACATGAACATATGCCATAAGAAGAAGACTTTTTTCATTTATAGTTATTCGTGCAATCTCTATACAAATAGTAATGTTATTTTGTATAATCGGGGCTACAATCCTAATGTGACAATAAGTTTCATTAAGTGAGATGCACACGAGTTGCTTAATTTTACCTTTCATTGAACTTATTACATGGTGACATCTAAACTGGTTGTAGCACTAACGATCATAATCCTGTATGAATTATAGTTCCTGTCTAGATGATTTTTTTTTTTAACAATTTTTTTAAAGTTTAAGGGTCTGTTCAGTAGAGATTAAAATCAGATTAAAACTAAAAAATTGGCCGTTATTGTTGACTTTTATTAGACGAGTGAGACTCAATAACGACTATATTATCAACTTTAATTAGATTAAAATCCCTACCAAACGGGACCTAAATAAGTTTTTTTCTTAAACGGTTATTTCTCGTGAGTGTATTCACCGAAAATGTCAAACACAACCCTTAGTTGTTGCAACGATGTCATTTTTTTAACATTCACTAACACACAAATGGCTCGAGATGCATATTTTGGTTGCAAGAATATTTGACTCGGGACTAGTTAAATTAAGCTCATGTGTATAGACGGTATATAAGCACTCAAGCAATTGTTTATGTCACTGTTGGGTGAAAATTAAAATCTGATGTTTAATAAATTTTAATAAAAATTGATGAAATATTTGGTTGAAAAATCATGAATCTCATAAAATGTGTGTTTAAAATCAATTATTGACTTTAACTTAGATTAAAATTTGGATTTTAATTTCTACCAAACAAGGCTTTATATATATTTTCGAGATATGCAAATATTATTCACTTATCCAGCACTCATTTCTATCTGTTTATAATTTAAATCGTTTGTAAACATTTTCTAGACATGTTCTAAAACTCTGTACGGTTATCGCAATCTCACTCAACAGGTCGAGCTTCTCGGGTACCAAGCCGTTTCTAGGCATGCATGATTGCACATTTAAACGTATGATGTTATAACCCTACCTAATTAATTTGTTTCATCCCAATCTTCTCTTCACCATGAACGGAGCTTCAAAAAGTAAAAGAGCTAATTAATCAAGTGTTTAATCATGAAGATACCAACTCTATCAATATCAAAAAGAATGGTCCAACTCCATCACCTAAAAATTTCCACCAACTTGCAGATCCACCAGCAACCATTTTGCTTCAACCAAAATTTTCTAAGTTCTTTTGTCTTCATCACAATAGATATATATGACTTAATCCTTATTTTTCTACACAGTTCTGATCCTGTCTGTTTTGCAAGTTTCTTTGCTTGATTATCAAATATGAGAACAAAAGCACAAAGCCCTTTCAATCTTAAGCTTCTTCTCATTGGAATAGTTCTATCTGTTTTTCTTCTGTTCATGTTAAGATCGAGATTGATCTCAACCTTGAACCCAAGTGATTCAAGAAATGTGAAAACAACAAATTGTTCCCCTACTTGCACCAAAATCCCACCTTCACTTGCTCAAGCCATGGTTCATTACACAACATCCACCATCACTCCACAACAAACTCTCAAAGAAATATCAGTAACATCCAGGGTTTTAGATAAGAAGTCCCCTTGCAACTTCTTGATCTTCGGCCTTGGCCACGATAGCCTCATGTGGCATTCACTCAACTACGGTGGACGAACAATCTTCTTAGAGGAAGATGAAGCATGGATTGAGCAAATCAGGAGAAGATTCCCCATGTTAGAGTCATACCATGTCACTTATGATAGTAAAGTGAACCAGGCAAATGACTTGATGGAAGTAGGCAAAGGGCCTGAATGCACTGCCATTTCTGATCCTAAATACTCCATGTGCCAACTAGCCTTGAAGAGCTTGCCTAGAGAAGTTTATGAAATAAAGTGGGATTTAATCATGGTCGATGCCCCTACCGGATACCATGAGGACGCACCCGGGAGGATGACTGCGATATATACGGCCGGGATGATGGCACGGAATAGAGAGGATGGAGAAACTGATGTTTTTGTGCATGATGTGAATAGGGTTGTGGAAGATAAGTATTCCATGGAGTTCTTATGTGAGGGCTACATGAAGAAACAAGAGGGAAGATTAAGGCATTTCACAATCCCTAGTCATAGGAATAAATCGAACGAACCATTTTGTCCTTACTCCTTAGGAACTGAACACTAAAACTTTTGTCACTTTGCATTTTTACCCATGTCACTAACTCAATTTGTAAGAGAATTTGAATCCTCCTGAGATAAATAATGTTGAGTCAAGCAAGGTTCACCAAGTTTGTAATACCATTTGCTCTTTGTATGTTTATAAACGATTTAAATTATAGAGCCGACCCTCATTTTTTGTGTAGAATGCATTTTGAAATAATAGATTAATGGAGAGTGTGTAGTTAAAAAATAAGGAATTTTTTTGTTTGTTTGTAATATTGAAGAATATATGGTTGAAAAAGAAGAGAGAAAAAAATGTATTTTGAAAAAAATAGAGATCAAACAAAGATATAAATAATTAGAAATGAGTGGTGGATAAATAAATAATACTTAAAAATCTTATGAAATATGTGCGTTAATTTCACAAATGGTCACTGTAGTTATCTGAAAATTTCAAAACGGT
>CAIGRO010230455.1:0-10860 GCA_903798355.1 Fraxinus baroniana | reverse complement strand
ATTTGACTTTGACCTTGACTATAAATGGATGAGGCGTAACATTAATAGTACAATTGATGTTCATCTTGTTGTTGTTCCTTTGCTTACGGTTCTCCCAACTTCCATTCATACAACCCCCTTTCCACATGGAGATAAATTGAAAAATTTATTGAGGTTGATTTCGAAAGATGGAAATAGAAAATGGTGCTCTATCATACAACCCTAAACTTGGCTAATTTTGTTTTCTTATTGAAGATGCTCCAGTTGTGTAAGAGGGGGAAAATAATAGGGCACAATTGATTACGTTGGATGCATGGAAACATTCTAATTTTTTATAAGAATGACATTCTGAATGAATTGGACAATACACTATACAATATGTATAGTGCTATGAAATCTGCTAAAGAATTATGGAAGTCCTTGGAACAAAGTACAAGATTGAAGATATTGGTACAAAGAAGTTTATTGTAGGCAAGTTTCTAGACTACAAGATATTAAATTCTAAAACAATGATTAGTCTAAGTACAAGAATTGCAGGTTCTTCTTCACGATATTCATGCTTAGAATGTCTCTTAAAAACTTTTTAAGTAGCTGCAATTATTGAAAAACTACTTCCTCCGTGGAAAGTCTTCAAAAATGATCTCAAATATAAGCATAAGGAGATGAATATTAAAGAATTTATTGCCATGATTGAAGAAGACAAAAGAAAGTCGGCCAAAAGAATTAGATGCCACATTCCACCAGCAAAGACTAATGTGGTAGAAACTAGTTCGGAGAAAAAGAAAAGGAAGCATTATGGAGAATCCTTTAAGCAAGGTAATAACAAGAGTGCAATGAAGGTCAAAGGCAACTGCTAAAATTATAGAAAAGCAAGACATCACTTAAATAATTGTCGAAAACCTAAGAAACAAGCCCAAGCAAATGTCACGGAGTCAATGAATATCATGTATCAGCTTGTAGGCTGCTATTTCAGAATGCAGCAATGTTGGTAATCTCATTAGTTGGTTGGTGGACACTGGTTGTACTCACCACATCTTTACTGATAAGACAATGTTCTCATAGTATACTCCAACAAATGGTGAAAAACTATTCATGAAAAATTCGTCAAGTTCAAAGATTGAAGGACAAGGAAAAGTGGTGTTAAAAATGACGTCTGGTGAAGAACTTATCCTCAACAATGTGCTTCATGTGCCTAATATTCGCAAAAACTTGTTGTTCGGTTCCTTACTTAGCAAGAATGATTTCAAATTAGTCTGTATATCTATAAATATGTACTTACAAATAATAATGTATGTAGGTAAGGGCTGCTTGTGTGATGGACTTTTTAAGATGAATGTCCTAACTATTGTACCAAACAATTTTAAGAATAAATTATCTTCTTCTACTTATATTCTTGAGTCATCTAATTTATGGCATAATAGATTAGAATATGCAAACTTTAATTTTGTATGCAAGTTAATGAATTTAATTTTACTACCTTCAACGTAATTTCAATACAAGAATAAATGAGAGACATGTGTAGAGGCTAAGTTAGCTAAAACATTGTTTCATTTGGTTGAAAGAATCACAACACGTTTATAATTAATTCACGGAGATATTTGTGACTTAAAATTTGTGCACACTAAATGTGATAAAAAGTATTTCATTACTTTTATTGATGATTGTACAAGATGCTGTTATGTAAACTTGATAAAAAGCAAAGATGGGAATTTTAAAGTGTTTAAACACTATAAGATGAGGTTGAAAGCTAACTTGGCAAAAGAATAAAAAATATTCACAGTAATTGAGACAAAGAATATGTAGCACCATTTGAGAAATATTGTTCAGAATATGGTATTATACATCAAATTACTGCTCAATATTCACCTCAATCAAATGGCATTGCTAAATGCAAGAATCGTACTTATAAATAAATGATAAATGACATGTTGATAAGTTCCAGTTTAGCCCAAAATTTGTGGGGGTGAAGCAATCATTCTAGCAAATCATATTCTTAATAAGATACCCAACGTAAGTAAGGTTGAAACTCCATATGAGTTATGGAACAGTCGATGTACCTAAAACAATTGATTGTGTATTCATTAGTTATGCAAATAATAGTAGTGTGATTTCTGGTTCATAAATCAGAAATTCTTGATGTATATAAAGGTACTATAATTGAATCAATGAATGCTTCATTTTTCGAAGAAACTTTTCCTTATAAAGGAAAAGAAGTAAATTCACAAAACGAATAAATGGGATCATCAAAATGATGAAGAACCAATGCGCAACAAAAGGGCGAAAAATATATCAAACACTTGGTCCAGATTTTCTAATATATTTACTAGAAAATGAACAAAGGACATTTATCGAGGCAATGTCCATTCCTTGATCTCCATTTTGAAAAGAAGCCGTAAACAGTGAAATTGAGTCCATTATGAAAAGTTGTACTTGGGATTACTTTATCTCCCACCTAGAAACAAAGCTTTATGTTGTAAGTGGATATTCATAATGAAGTTAAAATTGATGGATCAATTGATAAATATAATGCTCGATTAGTAGCCAAAGGGCATGGACAAAAAGTCAATATATTTTCAATAATTACAAGAATTACATTTATTTGAATGTGGATTGCAATTGCTGCATTAACATGGGTTCTTAAATATTTAAAACACACTATTAATTATGGATTACATTACTCTAGATATCTATTCGTGTTAGAAGGATATATCGATGCAAATTAGATGTCTAACATGAAGAATTCTAAGTCTACAAGTGGTTATATTTTTACCATTAGATGTGGAGTCGTGTCCTGAAAATCCTCAAAGAAAACTTGTATAGCTCAATCTATGATAGATTTTGAGTTTACAACTTTAGATAAAGTTGGAGAAGAAGCAAAATGGATTCTTAACTTTTTAGTAGACATTCCATGCGGGATAAGTCGGTCCTTCTGGTAGTATACATTGTGATAGTTAGTCGACTATTAAAAGGGTACAAAATAGTATGTATGATGGTAAATCTCGACATTCTTCATAGGCATATAAACAATTAATTTCAAATGGTGTACTCTCTATAGAATATGTTAAATTAAAAGAAAACATAGTGAAACCTCTTACTAAAGGATTATCAAGAGATCGGGTATACCATCTATCCAAGGGAATGGGCCTATTGATTATAATCACCATAGCGGAAACCCGACCTTGTTTACTAGAGATTCCATGATGCTGGTTAATAGGACAACTAAGTTATGAGTGATTTAGAAGAGCAATTTTAAAAAATACTCCCAATTTCTTTGATAATAAAGTACTAAACTACATAGTACAATAGAATAAGTTATACTTTAATTGATTCATATATCTTGGAAAAACTAAGTAGAGTATGGCAAAATAATTTTAATAGGATCACCTATATAAGTGTGAAGTAGGGCAGCTTTTATTAGAATTTTTTAGACCGTAATTATCTAAAAGTATTTATGAAACCAAGTTGTTCAGTACAAAAATGAACACAACCATGAAAACGAAATATGTTAGGGAAGTTATTGCATTAGTACAATTGTCTTGCCTTACTCCAACGGTTGAACAACTCAAGACACCATATTCACTTATTAGCCAAGTAAGTCTGAATGTATTCTACTAAGGAAAGTTCAAAGTCAAAAGCTACCTCTCTTGATGCTATAACTCATCGCTTGAATTCCTTTTTAGTGTTTGCATATGTATTAGTAATTTTTATTTATGTGGGGGATTGTTGGAAATATATTTAGAAAAGAATGATTTTGATCAATCTTTAACCAAATATTTTTATGGTTTCCACTATTCGATTTTAGCATGAAAATAGTCGAACACGTTCTACTCCGTAAGTAGATGAGTTTAGTATATTTAGATGTCTAAAACTACTTTTGAATCAATGAGAAATTAATGGATTAAGTAAGTTGATAAAATGGATTTCTTGGAATAAATAAATTTGGAAATTCCATATTAAATTGACCACTCGAGCGGTTTTTTGGCACTGGGCGAGTAGTATTCTGGCATTGGACGAGTGGTTTCTAACTGAAAAAGATACTCAAGCAGATTTTTAGAGCACTTGAGTGCCTGCCTATGAATAGACATACATATTCAAGAACATGCTAATTTTTGGGTCGTCTTTCCAGGTTCATTGTTCTTGTGATTTGAAGTGCTGCTATTATAAGAAGAGATCATTATATCTTGGGAGACGATTGTCATTCCACCGTTAGTACCTTGCAGTGCAAATTTGTTTTAAAGATAAAGAGCTCAACTCTTACCTCGATCTAACCTTCATTCTATTTTGTGTATTGTTCATTTCAAGTTTATAGTAAATTCCAGGTAAGTTTGTGTTCTCAATGTATAAATACAACATATGTAGCGACCCATAAAAAAAATCTTGTGTTTGTTTTAAAGTAGACTTTCTTGTATAAATCGAAAATGATTTAGATAATATTATTTCGCCTCTACGACACTTCCTAAGAGTTCAAGTTAAAGTTTTGGGTTACGATAATAAAGTTGCACACACTTGTCTTAATTTTTTTTTGTAAGGTGTCAAATCTATTTTAAATGTTTGTGATGACATATTTTATATTAATCATCGTATATGTTAAGTCCTTAAAATTTTAAAAATTTAGATACACTTATTTTTTATGCCAAATAATCCTTAAACATGATTTTTGTCCTTCAAATAACTCTCATATATTAAGCCACGTATTTTAATTTCTTTTTATCCCTCAATCACTACGCCAAAAATGAGCTTTTGCAGAGGCCAAAAAACGCTGCAAAAGACTTTTTGCAACGTTTTTCCAAGTGTTGCGAAGGTCGGTGTTGACGTAGAGGGAAGATTTTTTGCAACGTTTTTTAAACGTTGCGGTAGACTCCTTTTGCAGCGTTTTTTCAACGTTGCGGTAGACCTCTTTTGCAGCATTTTTTAAACCTTGCGGTAGACCCTTTTGCAGCGTTTTTTAAACGTTGCGATAGACCTTTTTTTATTAGTTATGTCAATTGAGTAATTGACCCACAAAATTAAAAATAACACTTTGTGAACACATTTTGGAATTGCATAAAAATTAATAATTTTTTATTTCATTATAAATTTTTGAATCAATACAAAATTCAAATGTGATACAACACAACCTATCTAAAAACGAGTAAGATAAACAATATAATTGTTTCATCCATCACTAACTAGATTGCTTGAAGAAGTAGAGACAATTTTTTTTTTAATAAACTAACAACATTTAGATCCCAATCAGAGCTCAAATTCTTCCTCTCGAAGAGCCATCTCTGCTGCCTGTACCTCCTCATCAATCGCAAAATACTCGTTCTTCTCCATTGGCCTAAACATGTAGAATATTACAGCATAAAATGCAAGACTTGCAATCTCCTCAGCTGCATTTGACACCCATTGGTACTTGTAAGCGGCGATGGTCCTGAGCGCAAACACCACAATTCTCGTGAAGTACAAGTACCCAATATCCACAAGCTTCCAATCAATTCAGTTCATTCAATGGATATTGTAGTAATATGTGCTTTAGGACTGACTTCCACGGGAGGGAAATATTCACTGTGAGCAAAAGGAAAAACATTTATACCAGGATGTGTAAAACATTTCAGTTTGAAGCAAGTGGCTAACCTTGGTACGAGAATTTCTGATTGTTTAACCAAACTCTGAATAAAAACGTAAGAACAAATCCCCATATCTCCAATGTCTTTTGAATTGTAGAATACGCTTTGAATTTGCTCCAATGACCCCCAGGAGCAACAGATACCTGTAAAATCAATTAAAGTTTATAAGAGATTTATCAGGTTTTTCCTTCTCCATTTGAGACCTCTTTATTCATCAAAAAGTAGAAGTTTATCCCAAACAAAACTAGTTAACAATTCATCAAAATTATGCCAAGGTTAGACAACTGCATTTCAATTGAAAACTAAGAAAGTCATGAACATATAATTGAGCATAGATCTTAACAATAAGAAGATTTTAAACTAATACCCTACAAAAGTAATGAAATGATTCACCAGAAAATCAAGTCAAATTGGAGCTTAATAGTCCAGATTAATTTACTGCCACTCCCTCCGCATCATAGGCTCCACACTCGTTAAGTTTGCTTCCAATGAACCTATCTCCGTCTTTGACCACACTCCGGCCGTCCTCCTCTGCAATCCATCCTCCATCTCGAAGGCCACCACCGCGAACAGTTCCGAACCCACTTTTATCCCTCCTCATCACTTCCCCTCCCCTTCCCCGTCTTTCCATCCCCCTCCACCGCCACCACCCTTGTCTTTACATTTGCCACCAACCGCTCGCACCAGCAGCAACCACCGCGCAGCAAAAAATCAATGAAACTCCCACATATTCTGCCAAGACTCGAGCTTCTCATCTTCCCCACCACCACCGCCGCATAATTTCAATGGAAAATTCACTTACAACACCAGAGCGAATTCGACTTACACCAGCACCCCCTTCTAGGCTTCCTTCGTATGGAATTGGGATAACTTCTGCCCTCCATCAACTCCCGATTCTGAATACTTCAAGAACCTCCAAACCACGTTGAGATGATAGAGTAGGGGAAGAAGAGAGGCGAGGCGGAGATGAGATGAGGAGGAAAAGTTAGGGCTGATTTGAGGGCTATCCGAGTTTTTACAAGTTACGGCTGATTTGATTCAGAGGGTTGGGTTGTTCGAGTTTTTGCAACGTTTTTTAAAAAATCTTTGCGAAATGATAATAAAAAATGAAAATAAATTGGGAAAATCATTTTTTGCAACGTTTTTTAAACGTTGCGAAAAATAAAACTTTTGCAGCGTTTAAAAAATGCTGCAAAAGATGCATCTTTCGCAACGTTTTATAAACACTGCAAAAAGTTTTGTCTTCCACAACATTTTTTAAACGTTGTGAAAGATAAAAAATTTCGCATCACTAAAAAAAGTTGCAAAAAGGTAACATTAACAACATTCACATAAAAAACGTTGCCAAAGCTCAATTTTGTTAAGCAATGGCAACATTCACCTATTAAAATATTGCGATAGACCCCTTCTGTTGCCAAAGCTCAATTTTGTTAAGCAATGGCAACATTCACGTATTAGAATGTTGCGATAGATACCTTTAGCAACATTTAACTACCAAATGTTGCCGTTTATGTGTTGCAAATGGTGTTTTTTGGCGTAGTGAATTTGCCTTTTCTTTTTCTCCACTAGGGATTTCATTTAGTTTTTTACTATCCACTAAATGTCATAATCGTTTTAATCATTTAAAACCCATTATGATAATTATTAAAGAAAAAAATAGCCATTTCAATTACAAAACTTACGTGCACGTTACCTCATAATCCCTTTTATGTACATAACTATATGCCACTTACATTTTGTTTTATTCCCATTTTGATTACTGCAAATTACCATCTTCATTTTGTGTTTGATAAGCAACAACATTTTACAACTCCTAAAGCCACGTTTTCTCTTTCCAACTATTATACTTATACATAAAATTATTACGCCATTTTCCCCAGACCTAGGGCACCTTGAATTTGAAAAATTTCTGGAGAGGCTAAGAGTACACGGCATCTTATTTCAAACTGAATGCAAAAAGGGTATTTGAACTCCAAGTATTTAAGGTAGGGTGTTTGTGACACTTTTGTAAATGAAATAAGAATTATTAGTTTTTGATTTGCATTAAACATGTTATTGTATTACTTATATGGCACCACTATTCGGTGATTCGAATAAGAGATGAAGGAATGATTTTTGTTACTTGAAAGGGGTTATCAAAACATGAGAGTAAGTGGACTAACGATCACCGATTCACTTTGCAAATGATGGTGGCCCAAATAACCAAAGTTTGCATTTCTAAAAAATTTATATTTTTTTATCATTTACTTAAGTGTTTCCTACAGATTATTACTTGTGATACTCATCCCTACAAAATTTACAAGTTAATTCAAGGCATGGCAGTGGTTTGGCATAGTAGCAAGTACTCGACAATTTGAATTGCTCTTTAACTTTCTAGTAAAATTTTCAATTATGTAAATATCTTACGAACACTTAGATGACATTTTTTTTAAATGTTTAATTTTCTATTTCGTCTAGTTTTTATATACATTTCATATCAACTATAACTTAGAAATGTTGGATTGATTATGCATAAAGTTTAATTAATGCTGAATGAATTTTCAGATTCTGTCCTCTTACTTAAAAATGGTATAACTTGGGCTATGGTGCATGTTTTAGAGTGAAATTAGTGGGGTTTGAAAGGTTTATTAGTCTTATAATAGTGATCTTTGGAATTATCTTAAAATATTACATAGAGAAAAAGTTGTGTCCGTTTTAAGTAGACTGCATCGGGTCCGTTTTGAAAATACTGTTCAGCATAGTTAAAAATTATTTTCGTACTTCAAACATCATCGTCAATACCCCAAATTCTTATATATTCTACATATATGAATGTTATACGCTGTGTTAAAATATCATAAATTTTAGTCGAAGTTTACTTGGTCAACATATTTTTCTCTCCGCCGCTGCACAATCGATACATGTTTTCCAAAATCAAATTACACCACAATTGTCGAAGTATATATGGACAAATATCTACCAATATTTTTATATTTCAAAATTCAAAATTTTTATTAATTACAATTTATTTTGGTTAACATTAAAGAGCCCCAACTAAAAAGATTTTTCTTGTAATGCTTCGAATTTCAAGAATCTTGGGGCATTACAAAATCTCTCTCATATGAGTTCTCTTTCCTTTGTATTTCAGCTTGTCTTTGTTAGCGTACAATGTAGCCAACTTATTTGTTCCATTGTATCCTATAGGAAACAAAATTTGACAACTCAGCCGCGTGCTTTGGAACTTTTACATTCAAAAATATTTGCTGCTGTTCAAGAGGTTTCTTCTACTACAAGTCGGGTTGGATTGCAACATTAAAGAGTTTAGCACCGGCATAAAGAAACCCGCAACACTAAGAATAAAAGAAACTAAGTATTCTTAGTAAAAGGTTGATACTGGTCTTCAACTGATTGATGCAGTTTCAGTTAGCCGTGACAGAAATTTCTTAAATTTAATAAAGCAAATTTTATACCAAAATATATATGCTACTTCATGAAAAGGCTGCACTGATACTGATTTTATTATGTTCATATTGATGTCAGTAATTGATATGCTGCATATTTGCTACATACATGGCCTTCTTTTGATAATATTAGCACCTATAGGAGGTCTAAGTGATCTCATAATTAATGCAACACCTTCTATTCTTAAACATCTTTCTATTCCAGTTGGATACCAACTTCTGTTACGCATTCAGAGAAATTAAAACGAGGACAGTAAAAGAAGATGACATAGTAATGTTTCAAACAGTTTTCTGATATAAGAATTCAAAACCATCTGACAAGAGGATCGTAATGGGCTCCTTTAGTTTTATCAGCCGCATCGACTTAGTATTTTCGGACCAGTGCAAGCGTTATTGTGACTTGCTTATGTGACGTGAAGCTTTTGTTATGTTAGTTCCAACAAGATGTATTCTTTAATGCAGAAAAAAAAAAAAAAAAATTCCATTTCATGTCAACATTTCTATTAATCCAACAGGCAGAGTGCTCAAACCACGGTGGATAAGAATACCACCTAAGGGGTGAGAGCAAACAATTTCAACCTAATACATAAAAACTATCGTGTTGACATAAACTGGCTGTTGAGAAAAGTTGATGAAGAAGGAAAATAAAACCAACAACAAGAAATCGCCAAAATGTAAGGTTTGAACATGATTATAAATCGCTGTCCTCAAACGATATTTGCAGCCAGCGGGGAAAGTGCTTGAAGGCTTTTATGGCAAATAATTTGTACGAGTGAACAAACTTTAATCCAAGTCTGATTCAAGCAAACAAAACTTGAAAAAAGCTAACTAAGGAGCAAAATTATAAAAACTTCGTTAGAACTTAGATTTTTGGATGTAAGGGAATCAATTTGATGTTTGTGATATGTTTTTCAATCATGAAAACCCCACACACACACACCATGCACGAAAAGGTGCAAAAACCAAGCCAAAATAGTGTGAAGCCCTTCAAAACGACACCAGAATTCAAAATCCCAACACGTAAATTTTTGTACCGAACGGCCGTCCAATACAAAATCGGGCGCCCAACCAGTTCAACAAAATGACCATTTAATTGCAACACAAGACTCGCCATTTTTTGGTCTTCATAGTTTTTTGTTTTCGATTGTTTTTTCTTATGATTAACCACTTCCATCACTTCAGAAATCACTCATTGTTAATTTGAACAATATCCTACACTGACTTCTAACTTAAGTAGAGTAGGCAATCATGTTACTTAATACATCGATTGTGAGGCAAGAATGAGTTTCCATCTGATCTTCAATGCAATACCTTGATAGCTAAAACTCAATATTTTTTAGTGGACTATACCTACTCCAACAAAACAATGATTTTCACTGGAAATTGCAAACATAGAAAACTTACAGCGTAATATTATCTAAGGATTCATCAATTAGATACATATATCCATGAAATTCGAATTCATTTGAGGATCCATATGTTGAAAATATAAACTTCAATTATTTAGTCAAGTTCATTCATGTCTCTTGGGATTATTCTTGCATACATTAATACACTTTTTTTTTTTGAAAGGAGGTAATTTTATTGAAATGCCTCACATGCGGTTGAGGTAAACTGAGAGTACAAATGAAAGGAAATTAGAACTCAATACAATTTAAACTCTAATGTAAGGTAATTCCCATCTATCCGTGTGCAAAATTCCTCATAGGAGAGTTGATAAGTGCGTTTTGCGCACTTAATTATACAACAAAACGTAATTAATGATTGATATAAATGCTTGACTATGACTTAATTTGATATGAATTGTGTTTGTAGGTTCACTCTGATGGAAT
>CAIGRO010230433.1:0-13461 GCA_903798355.1 Fraxinus baroniana | reverse complement strand
TGTTCAAGTCGTCGAAAACAAAAAATTGACAAACGCACAGACAAGATGTGCCAATGAATTCAAAATATACAATAAACAAATGATGTGACGTAGATAGTATGAATATTACACAAATTCTAATATTCAGATCTTGTATATACAAGTTTAACTCTTATTTTCTCCTCAATGCAATGCTTTTCATTCACATTTCTCCATTTATAGTGAACTCCATTCCTTTCTCTTTCATCAACCGACAAGTTCCTTTTTTGACTTCACAGCAACATGGAAAGAGAAAAAGGAAATGTCATTTTCCTACAACTGCCCTCATTAGCCCTGATTTTGACTTAACTCGGGTCGAGTTGGGAAAAAATGAACTCAACCCTATTGAAAGATCTCAACTAGAGTTGAATATTTTGATAATTTCCACAGCCAGAATCTAAATTGAGTGATTTTCTTAACTTGATAAAATTGGAAGGAAGAAATTAACAGAATTCAAACTGAACGATTGAAGGTGGTAGGGCAAAAAGCAAACAACTTGATTTGAATCCGATAATCCATTGCAACAAAAAATATCAACTCAGCTCCAATCGAGCTCTAGCGTCTGGCTACACAAGGAGATGATTTAATTACCAATTTTCTGAATTTTATTATCTGGAGTGCAAAGGTAAATACAGATTATTCCTATTATGATTTGAACCAAGATAATTCTTGATTCTAATTTTAATTTCTAGTTTAATCAAGCAGGGCTAAGATTCTAATTCAATTAAGGTAACCATTCCCATAGGTGGTCAACCAAACAACCTTCCATGAACAACATACATTCAATATGAAAGAATGAAAAATACATTAAAAAAAATACAAGAGTTAGGGGACGACAAAGATGTAGTTTAAACATAAATTCAAGAAAACCCCCCACACACCACATAGTTTAAAACGATCTAAGCAAATATTCCAAAAAAAAATAAAAAAAATATCCCACATACGTGCACACACATATATCAGAAATGCCATGATCGAGTTTGGTGGGTTCTCAGAGAAGAATGGGGGATCTTCATAATCATATCGGTGTTTCTTTTGAGGGCACATATCTCCAATTCCAATTGCCCATTTTCAAGAAAGATACAGGAAATCGAACTTGGTGAGTTCTCGAAGGGGAAGGTGGGGGATCTTCATAATCATGCTAGTGTTTCTTTTTGGGCACATATATGTGATTCCAATTGCCCATTTCAAGAAAAGATACAGGGAAAAGGAGAAGAATCACCCTACTAAATGTACAGCATGGTAGGCGTATGTTCTAATGTAAAACAGAGAAATGATGATTGAGGTGAGAGAGATGTTTGAAGTAGTGAATCATATATTATTAGAGGTTGAGGTGATAAAGAAGCGGGGTTTTGAGCGTATTTATTACTAAAGCAAGTTTTTAATTAGTTTCGAGGATATTATTCTAATTTGTTATTTTTGGAGGATAGTGGGTCCAATTATCCCAATTATTAGTTGCTTCCAATGTCCCAATTTATTTTGGGGTCAAACCAATTAATTGTGGTGTTGATAAACATTTTAGTCAACAGCCAAAGCATGTAGAAATTTATCTAACAGTTTAAAAATCTTTCCTCGAATTCATTAGGTATAATCCAAATCCAACAAATCTCCACTTTGATACCTAATGAACCTACAAGTAAACAACATCAAGTTTATACTTGCTTAATTAAGGTAACCAAATAAAATTCAAAATCACAAGCCTTGCCTTTGTCTCAGATTCGAAACACATACCATACGTACTACATATACTCACCAAGGATTAAGGTCAAGAACCGCATTACAATCAAATATACATAGTAATCAATCGAAAGCACATAACACAGTTACAAAATAACGATGAAAAAACACTATAGTTTAATATACAAATATTTTCAACATATTCAACACACAGAGTTAATCCACAAAATGGTCAACATATACAACAAATGCATAAATGACCCCAAGAAAAGATCTTACCATAATTATTCTACCCCATTCTGTGTAACTCATATCCAAAGAACACATTTCCCTTTCATCGCAAACCATGCTCACTAGATTAATTTATATTCATGCCTAACGAGTAAATCCCTAAAGATCTTAAGTCCATGGGGTATTCTTTTATCACTACCTCACCTCTCTCAAACTAAGTAGGTGTGTCTCCACCTAATAGAGGTGCTAAGAGTGTCACTGTCTCACTTCACTCAATCACAATTCTAACAGATAAAGGATTCCTAATATTTAATCACCTATCTTCTCGTGATCCAAATGTGATTCTCCATCCCCCCCTATGTATCATCAATGTACCTTCAAATATCTATATACCATATTACCAGTTGACACACTTACTGCTAATCACCTACTAAAGTGAGGATACATCCGAAATAGGATAAAACAATGCACCAGAATCAAGCAATCACCTATGCAAATGGGATTTTACATAAATGCAAATGCACTAATAGAGTTTATTGTCAAAAAATCTCACTCGAGTCATAACTAGATCTAGTGACAACGTTTAAAATGATCAAATTTACCACAATAATAACATTTCTTGTCATTTGTTCTAGACTTAGACCTATCCCAACTCTTACCCTTCTTTTTATCACCATCATCACCACTGTTTTGATTTCCTTCATGATCATTTTGCTTAAACTGTGTTTTACCCCTCATCATGTGTATCTCACAACTATTCTTATCATATTTTTCATCTTTAATTTCCATCTCCTTAGTTTTAAGGGAATCTATGACAATCTCCAGGGTTAAAGTGTCTGTACCATACTTAATTGTATTATTTATCTTATAAACATCAGGGATGAAATTAAGCAAAATCATAATCCTATGTGTTTCATATACAATTTCATTACAATTAACAATATCTTGCACAAGTTTGTTAAGTACATCTAGATTTTCATCAAGATCATTTGAAGAAACCATTTTAAAACTGAAAAGCCTCTCGAGTAAGTTTGTTAGTAGTAGACTTAAGTAAGTACAAGTCCTCCAACTTTTTCCAAAGTTCTTTTGTGGTTTTATGTTTACCAACTTTTTTCAAAACAACATTGATACGTGTAAAATAATTGAAGTATAAATAAGTTCATCAGATTCTTCTTTTTGTTCTTTTGATAAATTAGTAGAAAAATTGTCATCTATAGCTTTTAAAAAAATTGTTGAACCAAAGTTCCTGACATTTTCTATGGGCAAATAGAGAAATCTCACTTTCCATTGAAAATTGTCAAATCAAAATGTTTGTCATTTTAGGACACGGATAAACCAAAATGTACAAATACATAATTTGACCACACAAAATAGCCTTGATGTGGCATTATGCACCGTTCTAGATCCCCAAATTTTCGTGAGATTCGCGATTTCAAATCAAGGGAATGGTCAAATGGGTAAAGTCCAAGTGTTCCAATAAAAATAATGAATGCAACAAAGAGGTATGCCAACAATTTAATTTCTCACTTAGTGCAACTTCACACAATGACTCACTCGACAATTATATCATATAATCAGTAAGAAAGTTTTACTAATCAAACTAACAGCTTTTAAAACACTTCAAACACGTAAAATAAGGTAAATAGTTCCTGAATTCTAGAAATAAACAATGGTTACCCACACACGGTAATCCAAAATCTAATGGCCAACCTATAAGATGGTTTGTTAGTACAAAAATTTAAATCAATTACCGAGCAAACCAATTTATCCGTAAATAAGGAGCTATGTGAATTTCACAGTTTTAGGACTACCATTGTTCGCCCTAAAGCTTTAGCATCTGCAGCAACACGATCAACCAAAACTCGAAACCTAAATGTCCAAGGGTAAAATTTTCCAAATCACTGTATTGCCAAAATACAAAACATACACCAGTAGTAGTTCAGCAGCATAGCAAAGAAAACACTATCTTCAGAGACCGTGCCTGAATCATTGCCTTGAGCCGCCACGCGACACCACCTTTTCTGTGTTGGGGACTTATTCGTCGCCATGCTAGAGTCACCATGCATTTTATACATCGGTTAGGGGGTTCGTGTCATCATCCTAGGACGGAATTTGGTCTCCGTTCATTTAGGCGATGTCTGGTTTGTCAGAAAATTGGGGTTATAGCAGCCATTTATTTGATTTTCAACCATTTCTTCATGGTTTCTGCTTCTTCTACACAAGTTTGTTCCTTGCTGGTTTATGCCTAGATTTTGCACAACCTATTGCTTTACGCCACTTTTGATAGAAATACAACTTAAGATATTCAATTCGTACAATACCGGGCTCACTTTACATAAACCAGATCAAACACTACCAATTGTTTTCTCAAACTCACAAATCATTCACTACGGTTGTCCAATTGACTAACTCACAAAGGGATAATGGTGCATGCAAGGTATTACAGAGCCGAAGAAGAAAGAGAGCGGTTTGTCACGATTTCACTGATACAGTAGAAGAAAAATGGTTGCGTCTCAAAAGGGCTTGCAAACACACGTTTTCTCTAAATCGAAGGTAAGTATATAGAGCTTTGAGAAATGCTACACTTACACACTTGGTACATAATTTGGTACACAACCCTCTCACATGTGTGTGTCCCACAATGTGACCGACCCATACGCTTTAGGGTTAGACAAGGATGGGCTAAACACAAATTAGGCTAAGACCTAACACACAAGATGGGCCAAAACCAAGTAACACAAAGTTGGCGAACACATAAAAGGGTCGTCCACCTAATGAATAGGCCATGATCAAAACAAATTGATAGTTGCTTCCAATGTCCAATTTATTTTTAGGTTGAGCCAATCAATTGTGGTGTTATAAATATTTCAGTCAACTGACAAAACCTACTAAATTAATCCAATCGTTTAAACATCATTGTTCGAATTAATTGGATATCAACAAAATCCAAACACAAAAAATAGCAATGAATTCTTCCTCGTGCTGAAGCTAACTTTATATGGTTTCTGACTTTAGCTCAATGTACCTTCTTTAGGCTGCTCTGGCTAAAGTTAAATGGAAAGACTGGCATTTCAAGGCTGGTTTTGCAATTTTTAGAATCATTTGAATTCTATACTCTCTCAGATGACAAGTGGGGTTGTCTTGCATTATACTTGTCCTACTTGGGTTGCAAGAAATTGTCGAGGATGGGGATGTCTCTAATTTCCTGCAAGAATGGGATGTCCTCATCATCATCATCTAACTCAAAAGGTTGTGGACGTCCACATTCGTTAACTAATCTTTCTGCAGGTATCCTATGAAGTCTTGCTTGGCGGATGCAGATGCTTTAGGAGTCAGCTCAATTCTTCCCCGTTCTCCCACCACCCAACATATGTCCTTGGCACATATTACATTGTAGTTGAGAGTCAGAATCCGTTAAAGACACTGGTTGACCTTACAGGTCTTTGCTTTTGCTCACGCAGCTAATGTGCATAAACCAGGCTGCAGTAGTCATTGAAGCTGTGAGGAGTTCGGAAGTGCAATTAATTTCTAAAAATCTAACTGTTACCATCATATCACCTTTCTTGAATAACAGGTGACATATTGGTCACTAGTATTCAATTTGCAAGAGTGCGAGCGTGTAATGATTCATGAGTAAGAAGTAAAAGATTTCCTTTGGGAGTAAATTTCTTTTTTGTTATATAATTTCTCCTTTTGTGGGAAATCGGGGAAGTGATCAAGGTTCAACAAAAATAAATATTTTGCCTAATTGACCACTTCGACTTTTTACCTTCTTGCTAATTATTTTATTAATTTGATACTTCTCATAGCTATTAATTCTAAGCCAGTTGTATTTAATTTGATAATGAAAAACTATGCATGTATCTCTCCAAAATCACTGTATGTCCCATTTTGTGTGAAATATAATATTGATTGCATCATTTAATACATTTTTTTCTTGAATATAATGTCTAAAGTTTTAGTTCAATAAGGTCAAAAAGTTATATTTGATATCAATATATAATTGTTGCTTTAGTTCTATCGTAAGATGCTGCAATGTCGTATATCATATATGTGTGCACATAAGAGATATATGACACTGCGAGACTTGCCCTGCATGTACTGGAGAGGAGGGATTTATATTTATTAACTCAAAGTGATGGTGAAAGAATTAAGTTGTACTGTCTTTAATGCTGCTATTGCTGTTGTGCTCAAAGATTCTTTATGAGCTCTGCCCATCCAGAAGATGCGCCAAAGCACTTGATTGTATCTACAAATCTTGGGACGACTTTGAAGAGAAATGTAAATGTACTTTCTCTAAGTTTGCAATAGGTTTAAATGTCATCATTGTAGCAATTCAACCCCTAAAGTATTCAAACAATAATTGTACTTATGGTTCTTTTTGATACAAATGGAAAATATTCGTTGATGTCAATGTTCGGTGAAATCTTGCAAGCATACGAGGTAGTTGATAAGCAATAGTTTGAGTGAGTTTAGAGTATTCCTTCTACAAGGAATAGACTTAAATTGAATTGGATAAATACAATTTATGAGTTGAGTGTTCTGTATTAACCACTAATTATTGTCCTAATTTCCAACTAAATCTATGTGAAGATGATTTTTAGCAAGTGTATGTGAGAAAAGTGTGTTATGAATTTAACTCTACCATTAATCTCATGTTTAATTCTCAACCTCAATCTTTTAATCTAATTTGTGTATAGAATGACAATTGATAATTTTATTTTGTTCAACAACCTCTTCCGAACAAAGTTAAACATATTTCTAAATATGTCCCAAAATATCCCCTTTTCGAATTCAAATACTTGGAAACGAGAACATAATTAAGAGGCGTGAAACCTATTTCGAACCTTTTGAAAACAAAACAAGCCACTTATTATCTAAATAACGATCAAACATTCAAATAGTCAATATAAAATTGATGACAATCAACACAAATCATACTTACAAGATGAAGTCTTTGAATTAGAAGTAGTCAATTAAGGTTTATATTATCATCATGACTGTCATGGAAGCTCGCTTCAAGGATCGTCAAAATGTTTTTTTTCCTGGGCTCAGTTTCACATTACTTTTTTCGACTAAACAACAAATCCAAATGGCTCCAACCCATAACAAATATATTCACACCCGTTACTTCTCAATCTCACCCACAAATGACACGATAACAATGATGATTTGTAAACCACAAATGTACAAGATGAAAGCAATGAAAGAGGGACAAAAGAGACCAAAAAACACTAAGGAAGCCACCAATTTTATCTCTCTCGATAGGTAGCTAGTTTTGCAAGAAAACAGTTACATTTTCTTCTTTTTTCTCACACAAATCATACACTAAATGGCTGGGGCAATGAAAAGATATATATAGGTTAGGTTAAGCTTTAGCTGGACCAATAAAAGGTTAAATGGGTCAAGAAAGTCATCCAATAGATAATATATATGGACCCTGTGCAACATTAATTCTTTTAGATACTTCCAACGGCTCATGTTGTTTTAGAGTTTAGCCTTTAGACTTCGTTGTTGGTAACAACTTAATTCATCGAACATTGTCTTTAAAATTCAACTCAATGTTTATATCATAACCAGATATTTATTGGGTATCAAAACCCAATAAATCTCCACTTTGATACCCAATCAACCTATAAGTAATCAAAACACAAAGTTAATACTTGTATAATCAAGACAACCAATAAATTTGAAATCACATACATTACCTCGTGTTTCAAACTTGAAACACATATCATACGCGTTTCATGTACTCACCAGAATTAAGGTCAAATAACACCCAAATAGAAGCATATAATAACAGTAAACAATCAAGAGAAAATAATCATGTGATGAAAATAAAATAGGATAACCTATAGATTTTTTCAAAAATATATTCACACAGAACAACAGATTAACACTAAGTTAATAAATCAAACGGTAAAAAAATACATGCAACAAATGCATAAATGACCACAAAAAGATCTCATCACACTTATCATATCATATTCCGTGTTGCTTAAACCTTGAGAACACATATCTCCTCTCATCGTCCACTACACTCACTAGAGTGATCACTCAACTCATGTCTAGCTGAAAAATCATAATAGATCATAAAACATCGGGATAATCCTCTATTACTACGTCACTCCTCCCATCTTAAGTGGATAATTGGTGTCTACCTAACATAAGTGATAGAAAAACCTCTCCCACACTCCACCTGATCAGGGTTTTTCACGGATAAAGGATTCTAACATTTAATTACATCTTCACTCGTGATCTAAATGTCACACTCCACATCCTCAGTACGTACCACAAATGTATCCCTAGACATCTATATTCTACATCACCAATAGACACAATAGACTTACTACTAATGTATCGTAACCCACTATGATGCAAACAATTATACCAAGTAATCAAATTGCTCTTAATCCATGCAAATACACATATCCAACATATTGAAATGGAACACATAGCCATGCAACAGAATTAAGCAATCACACACAGGCAAAAATGATTACACACAGATGTACATGTGGTAACTAGGTTTACTTTCAATAAACCTCACTAGGGTTATCACTTGACCCTATAGCCACATTCATCTCACCTTTCATTTTACCCTTGTGCTTATCCATCTTCTTGGGACAATCCCTAAAAAAAATGTCTAATTTACCATAGCTAACAGCGCTTACCACCAGATTTGTCCCAACCTTACCATTCTTCTTGCCATTATTCTTACCACTCTCATCACTTAAGTCACTACTTGACTCACTACTGTTTTGAAATCAACCTAAATTCATCTGCTTAAATTGCATTATACTTCTCATCATATGTAACTCACTTCTCTTATCATCTTTTTCCACTTTAATCTCTACTTCTTTACTTCCAAGAGAATCAATGAAAATATTAGGTGTTAAGGTGTTCCTACCATACTTAATTGCATTCTTAACCTCTCTATTTGAATCAGACATAAAATTAAGTAAAATGATGACCTTATAATTTTCAGACACATTCTCTTCACAATTAACGATATCTTGAACAAATTTGTTAAAAATTATCCAGTTTGTCGTCAAAATCATTTGAAAAATCCATTTTAAAATTGAAAAATCTTTCAAGTACAACTTATTAGAAAGAGACTAAAACAAATATAAATCTTTCAACTTTTTTCAAAATTCTTTCATGGTATTACCAACTTTTCTCAAAACATCATCAGTTAGGTGTCAAATGATTGAAGTGTAAGTAAGTTCATCATATTCATCTTTTTGTGCTTCTATCAAATTTGTAAGAAATTTGTCATTTATGACTTTTGAAACTTTTTGTTAAATTAAAATCCCCTTCATGTTTTATTGCCAAATTAGAAAATCTCATTTTTCATTGAAAATTCCAACTTTAAAATGTGAAGATACTTTGAAAAAATAGAACAACCAAAGTGAACAAATAGATCACACTGTGTAATCCTAAGGTCACGGTATATACTCTTCTAGATTCCTTATGTTTCGTGAGACTCAAGATCTTAGTACCAAGGGCATGTTCATACGGGTCAAGTCTAGGTGTTCTAATCGAATAATCAATACAACATGTAAGTATATAAACAAAATTTTAAATTCTCACACAATGCAGTCACACATAATGACAAAATGACAATTAAAGCACAAAAGTAATTACCAACTTGCAATCAAAACCAACATTTCAACTATGGCAAGTAATTCCTAGATTTCTAGCACAAGTAATGGTTACCCCACACTATAAATCCAATCCTAAAGTCACCCCACACGATAACACGCTAATGCTGAAATTTAAATTGAGATAAGCCAATATACTAGAGCGGACCAATTTGAGTCCATAAATAACGAGCGGAACAAATCGAATGCGTGAAGGATAAATCTGTCCAAACTTCACTGTATAACATAAAATAGAAAACTAACAACACCAAAATGTTAGAAATTATGTTAGGAACAATCTGCCAAAAGACATCTTCGCCAGAAGACGTTGCACTTGCCTCCACACGCCACAAACAGCATCTGCGCGTGGGCTTCACTCGCTACCACACGTAACATCCAACGTCCTCACGCGTTGACCACTCTGGTACGCCTCTACCTACACATCACGTCGGCGGTCTCCGTTTCCTCAAACTTCTTCTAGTTTGGTTGGAAATCATGAAAACAACCTCGATTTTTGGGTAGTTTTTCTGTCAGTTTTTCGATCTATTTTCTACTTCGATTTTATAGGTTTTCTAATTGGTTTTTGGTCACTTTTTTTGAGCCAAATCCACCATCTTGAATCTCTAATGCCAATTGTCACGAAAGCTCACTCTAGGGATCGACAAAATGGCGATTTTCGAGCTCAATTCATGTTTGTTTCTCTACTAAACAATCAATCCAAATGGCTTAAACCCACAATCAATATATTCACCTAGGTTGTTTCTTAATCTCACCTACTAAGGACAAGATAACGGTGATGATTTGTAAACTACAAAGGTACAAGAAGAAAGCAATGAAAGAGGGACAAAAGAGACCAAAAAACACTAAAGAAGCCATCGATTTTTTCTCTCCCAATACGCAGCCAGTTTTGCAAGAGAAATAGCCACATTTTCTTTTCTTTTCTTTTTTTTTTTCCACACTAAATGGCTAGGGAAAAGACAACATATATATAGGTTAGGTTAGACATTAGTTGGACCAATAAATAGTTAAATATGTCAAGATTCAAAATCATCCAAGAGGTAATATATGGGCTGTGAGCAACATTAATTTTTTAAGCTACTCCAAACGACCCACATTGTTTTCGGGTTGAGCTTTTGGACTTGATTGTTTATACAATTTGATTCATCGGCAAATGCCTATGAAATTCAATCCAATATTTACATCGTAGCCTGGAATTCATTGGGTATCAAAATCTAACGCCAACACTAGATGGATTTAGCGTAATATGTTAAGTGTACAAAATAGCAAAATTATTAATTATTCATCACTCGAAAAATATAATTGCAGAGATAAGAAGAGGAACAATTTTGCCTCTCTCGAATTCCTTCAATTGAGTCTTTAATTAATTTCAAATTTTCCTGGTCTTTGATTTTCAATTTCAACTACAAATCTTCAAGCTTTTGATGTTTAATGCGTTGTAACTCCTCTTTGCTTTCTTCTTCACATTATGATATCTAGAATGTTGAATTTGATGTCCCCAATTAGGTTAAAACGTGAACCAATTTGCCTTCCAAAAAATGGCTGAATATGAGAAGGAAACAAATTTTTTGTGTCAATTTTCATACTGCGATCGCATGGCATTGCCCAGTTTTCTTTATGTAAATCCACTTTTTGCCCTTGAGATCGCACGGGCTTGTACCTTCAATTCCTTGCGATCACAATTTACAAATATATGCCTTGTCCATTTTGGTCCTCGTTTTCCTCTTTTATTCAACTCAAATTCTTCCTAATTGCATATGAAGCCCTTTATCTTCCAAATCACTTCACTTTGATCCTCAACTTCTAGCTTATGCACAAAAAACACGGGTTTTCACCAATTTTCTCCAAAAGCCGTCCAACATTGATTTTTACCTAATCAAACGATATTTACACAAGATTAAATAGTAATTCTCGAAAAGATCTCCCAAACATCCACTTTTAACGGTCTAAGTAAGTGTAAGATTTACATTTGTCATCAAATATGCTAATTCAAGATATTGATAGTTGTCATGAAAAAAATTCTTAATAGGCTATAAGTTAAACAACTCTTTGTTTTTATTTTTAGTCAAACAGCTAGATAGGTAAAGCATTTATTCATAATTCTCTATAAAGCATTTATTCCCATATAACGTTCCAAATTAATATTCTCCAATAGATATTGTTTCCCTCTAAATGTCACACGTTCAGTTGATGGATCCCACATTAGCTGGATCAAATTATGTCCATTTCAACCTAGGAAGATCACTAAATGAGATTTGTACTTGCTGCTACATCAGTAATTGGTACTTGCTGTAAACAAAATCGTTTTTTCGTCATCTTTTACGCACCATAGACTTTGATTTTTTAGGTCGCCCGTGTGGAAAAGTCTGTATGGCACCCATCAGAGTAGAGCTTAAACGGTTCTCACATTGACTAGTGACAATCCAATTTAAGCTCACTGATTATCCATATTCCACAATGTTATGGAAGAAAAAGAGCTTCTCATTCCTAATAATTTAAGGGCCTGTCTATTTCAATTTCTTTTAACAAAAAAATTAAAAATTTTTACCCATTTTTCAAAACATTGGGGCCCACTATGATAGAATCTAGTCAAACATGGCGGCTCAATTCCATGGGCAACGGTAGGAATTCTGCTTAAAAGCGGAAACCAACACGCGCTAAATATTTTAAAGAATGATATGCCTTCTTGAACAGAAAATCTGATTTAACTAGTCTAATAAAACCTTACTCAAATTCTAGTTGAGCTTCCTTGCATATGAAAATTATGAAGTGGTCCTTCAATAACAAAATATCTGCTCTATAGTATGAAAATTGTCGTTTACATATTAACAAGAAAGTAACGCGGTCCACAGATGGCAGGCATGTTAAACAGCAAAATTACATAAATAAATTGGTCACTTCTCAATCAACTCAAAGTTTTAGACGAAGTATTGGTTCAACAAATTATATAGTGTTGGGAGTGTAGTTTTTAAGTGAAATCATACTGACAGCATCATTCACTGAAAATTTAGCTTAATATAATGTCTAAAAGTTGTAGTTCATATCCATTTAGAATTATTCCTGTAGTTCGATCGTAAGTCGTAAGGAGCGGCTATGTTGTATATACTAAACATTGTGGGACGTGCCCTGTATATAATTAGAGAAGAGTATGTTTTTATACTAACAAGTAATACGGGGAATTTAAATTTATGGACTGAGGGTGACGATGACAACTCCAATGTCTTCTAGTGCTGCTATTGCTGTTGTGCCTAAAGATTCTCTATGTGCTCCACCCTTCTAAAAGATGCACAACTACTCTAAGTTGAAGAAATTCAACCCATATCCTAAAGTATTCTAAACATTAATAACATTTGTGGTTTCTTTCGCTGCAAATGACAAATTGACGTAGAACAAATGGCCGAGAGGATTGACGAATAGTTGGATCGAAAAGGAAAAATAGTATTCGAGCTCCGATCTGGATTCATAATACCTTTTCGAAATGAGAAAAACAAACCAGATTGAATTCATCGCTTTTCTGCTATATATGATCAATTTTAGCCATCCGGGATCGTTTAGAACTTGAAAACTGCTATTAAAGTTTTAGTACTATCTTTGTCATTTAGTTTATTTCGAGTTCTTTTCAATTTTAGTGCTTTCAAACTAAGTTTTCATATAAACCCTTATAAATAATAGGATAATTCTTCGTTTTTGAGCATCGTGAAATTAATAAATACTTTGTGAATTAATTTTCATTCTCTAGTGGATTCCAATTTTTGGTATTCTTAAGGTTTTCACTTGAATTTCTTGTTCCGTACCGCATCACAAGTATTCAATGATATCAAATATGCTAAATGGAGATATTGATAGTTGTCATTGTAGACATAAAAATAAAATA
>CAIGRO010230426.1:0-16908 GCA_903798355.1 Fraxinus baroniana | reverse complement strand
GAGAATTCATTCTCATATTAATTTTGGATAGGTGTTTCGTTCTCCATACCGAACAAGTTTTGAACAAATGATCGTGAATCCATTAGTTATAAATAATAGAAATGTAGAAGAATGAAGAAATTGAATGTAGAAATGTAGAAAAATGAATGAATGATAAATTGATATTGTTGATAATTGATAATTGGAGAATATAAAATGTAAATTGTATTGAGTTAATGAGAGAATAGATATTGATATTGGTGGAAAAAAAAAGTTTGAACCAAATGGGTATTTATAAAAACAAAAGAAAGAAAGAAAAAAAAAAAGTCAATGACCAAAACGATCATTGAATTTTTATTTTTTATTTTTTTTGTTTAAACATGGACGAGCCACGAGCCGCTCGGCTCGTGGTTAGTCCACTTATTATTATTATTATTATTATTATTATTTTAATTAAGTAAATGAGCTACAAGTCGAGCGGCTCGTGGCTCGTTTACCCCCACGAGCTACAAGCCCGAGCGACTCGTGGACGTGAACAATACGAACCGACGAGCCGTTCGACTCAATTGCCACCTCTACATAACACCAATCAAACCCAAATCAATAAAAAACTAAACATCGTTGTTCAGCACTACAATCCATCCACTACTCAAGGCCATTGTTTTACAAATAGAGAGCTCTCTCTCTCTCTTTTATTTATTTATTTATTTTTCTCTATATAGCACCACACGAGTACTCCTCTCCTATCCTGTCCAGGCAGACAAAATACAGGTAACAAATGTTAACATATTATGTTAGACACAAGTAACGACAAATTACTCGGCCATTATACCAACCCAAAGACCAATGTTCGCCACCACAAACCATCCATCATTTGCTGTCATTGAGTTATGAACAAGGGTAACACTCGGTAACATATTATGTTATTAATACTGAACATGGTATTATCCATGATAAAGACTGGAACTTCCATACAAGTACAACAGTCATGAACTGTGCCAATATAGGTCCATTCATATGTTCCACTAATCTCAGCAAAAGCAGCATTGACACAACACCATAGATGGATTTTATCAAAATATTAATAATTCTGCAAAATTGAAATCATTGGCAAAAATGGCCAAGAAAATAAGGCCCCGTTCGATAGAGATTAAAATCCAATTAAAATTGAAAATATGGTCATTATTGGGTCTCACTCGTCTAATAAAAGTCAACAATAACGAGATGAATTTTGTCAAAATATTAATAATTCTGCAAAATTGAAATCATCGGCAAAAATGGCCAAGAAAATAAGGCCCCGTTCGATAGGGATTAAAATCCAATTAAAATTGAAAATATGGTCGTTATTGAGTCTCACTGGTCTAATAAAAGTCAACAATAACGGCTAGTTTTTCAATTTTAATCTGATTTTAATCCCTACCGAACGGGCCCTAAATTTCTTTTTAACCTCTAATGTCATATATTGCAAATACTTAAGATAGTTACAATTGCAACAACGTTGCCAACTAACGAAATAAATAAAGAAAACATTCGTATAAAAACAAGAGAAAGTGTCAAAGATTAGTTTCTAGTTATTACCACCCAACTACTATAGAGTAATGAACTCCGAAACTATCAACTATGCGTAGATATATTTAATATATTCATATCTTGAATCATCTCATTCAAGAATTTAAGAGAGAGAAAGACAAACTTTATGATTTAATATTTGTTTGTGATACATCACGTTGTGTGAGGAGAAAATAACGCACAATTTTCATAAACATGCACATCTATGTCTATGTTTGGCTAATGTTTATAAACAATTAAATTACTTTTTATTCACATGGTCTCAGAGATACACGAGTAATATTGATTTAACTCTTACTTATTTTTATTTATTTATTATTTAAAACATTTATAAATACTTTCCACTTAGGCTTTAATATGTTAGTACTTTTAGCTATTCCAATACATATGAGAATCACCTCGTCTAAATGTTTATGTTGTTAAAGAGAGACTTTATTTATTTAGTCCATTTTGGCTGTAGATTAAAAACATATTTTTATAAACATTGATAAAATATGTAGTTAAAAAGTTGTGTTCCAATGAAATGTGTAATTAAAATTAATTGTTAATTTTAACTTTGAGGGGTTGCTCAATTGATCGGGCATTTGGTTTGCTTCCAATGGTCACCAGGTCGAGTCCCCTTAAGACCACTGAGGTGAGTATCCGACCGTAAACTTTAAGGTATCGTGGGATTAGTTGAAGTACACGTAAATTGGTCTGGACATCCACGATTATATATATATATATATTAATTGTTGACTCTGACATAAGATTTTAAATAGATTTTAATTTACACCAAACAAGTGTCTAATGTTTGTTTTCTTACATCGGGTCGCGTGAATAACCGACAAATACTAAGGTTTTCATAAACAAGTGCCCATGAACTTAATTTCAATGCTTTTGGTTGTTATGATACAACGTTGAATTAACTCCTTTAAAAACTAGAGAGGACAAACTTGCTTTTTGACATGTCTCCAACAACATACATATTAACGTTAAAAAATTCGGCCGGCGAAAAACACCTAATCCAGCTTTTGCACTTTGTCAAGTCCACCACTCCATGTCTTCTATTCTTTGCTGTTACCACCCTGCAGAATCATGCAATTTTCACAACCCTCTTTTTCCACACACATTTTCTGTCTTTGCTCACCGTTAACATTGATTGCTTTAAATCATCAGAAACAAGATTAAAACTCTCCAAGAAACCTCCTATGATGGCTTATTCTTTGCGAACCTCGTTTTTCGTGTTGTTTGCCTTGTTACTCTGTGCCATTAGAGCATCATCAGATGATGAATCCTATGCTAGAATCCTCATAAACTTCAAGAGCTCTCTCTCCTACACAGCCATGCTGGATAACTGGATTGAACCAGTGGGAAATTTGTGCCGTGGCTACAAACCTATCTGGACAGGTTTAGTTTGTGATAATGGTACATTTACAGGTATAAAGCTTGAAAACATGGGGCTAGAGGGTACAGTCGACGTCAATGCACTCGCAGATTTGCCATTGCTGAGCCTGAGTTTGATGAACAATAACTTTTCAGGGACATTTCCTTATAATTATTTAAAGAAACTTAGGAAGTTGAGAAATTTGTATTTGGCTAATAACAGATTCGATGGTGATATTCCAGATGATGCTTTTTCAGGGATGAAGTCTATGAGGAAAGTTGTGTTGGGTTTTAATGAACATACTGGTAACATTCCTATGTCTTTACTGGGATTGCCTAGGCTTGTAAATTTGCAGCTTCAAAATAATCAGATTGAAGGGAGGATACCAGACTTTTGGCAGAAGGATTTGATTGTTAATTTTTCTAATAATAAGCTTGAAGGTCAAATACCATCTACTCTTAGTAGCCAGGATGCAAGCTCGTTTTCGGGTAAGTCGTGATCAACTTGAATTCTCGTGTTTATATCTTCAACATTTTTCATTGTCGTAGGCTAAATTCGATTTTATTTTTTTTAATCCGTATCTTCAAGTTTAAGTCATTGAGAGAGATTTTGAAAACTTTTATGTTCGTGTTCAAAATCCCAGAAAAATAAAATTCTTATTTATCAAAAATAACAGTGAAGTTAATTAGTTCATGAAAACTATGCATATTTCTCAATCCATTTCATGTCCTGTAAAAATTAAATAAATTTGAGATCCTCTGGGGTGGTCGAGTTGGTGGAACAGGTGAAAGCGAAAAGCGAAGGTCACGAGTTTGAATTCTCTGTCAACACTTCATCGGTCGAACCCGTCGCACTAGGCTTGCCTTTTATCTCTTTTGTGTGATTTGCAGGCTCCTACACATGGAACGAGATTTATTCAATGCGCACTCACGAGTAACGACTGCGGGTTCCTACGTTAAAAAAATAAAAATTTGTCAAATAAGAAGAAACTAATATAAAATAATAGATTTTATATCCAAAATCTATATATATATATATATATATATAGAAATTATTTGTAAGTGGCAGGCACGTTGTTTACAAGGCACCTAATGCAAAAGTCAAAACGTTGATAGCCACTTTCTTTCATTATAAATTCCCCTTTTCTCCTTTAATTAATTGCTAATGGTTCGTGAATCATTTTCTTTTAATATGATAATTTTTCCTTAATTTTTCTTTATCTTAATAATCCAGTTTAAGAAAAGTAAGAACATTTCTTGCCTAACATTGTAATTTACAACCAACATTTACTTCTTTAATGCCTATTTAATTTCCTTGTTTGGAATGTAAGAAGTGTTTCAACATGGTACAATAAGCAAATCTGCCCGAGTTTAAATATCCCACCACATGTTAAGACGAGAAAAATGACGTGTTGAGGACAAAATTTGACCCGATTTTAATAACGTAAATTTGAGATGAGGTGATTGTTTCGAGTCCACTCAGGACCACTGAGATAAGTACATGATCATAAATTTCAGGACCTAGTGGGATTAATTGAGATGCTTGCAAACTGACCAAACATCCACTTTTTATCAAAAAAAAAAAAGATGAGGTGGTTGTGACAAGTATTTTTCTCCCTCCTCTTTTTGTCTAATGATATTTCGTATTGGACCAGGAAATATCAACCTATGTGGTAAGCCATTGGAGCCATGCAAACCAAAGAAGCCTATACCAAAAATTGCCTTCATTATAGCNAAAAAAAAAAAAGATGAGGTGGTTGTGACAAGTATTTTTCTCCCTCCTCTTTTTGTCTAATGATATTTCGTATTGGACCAGGAAATATCAACCTATGTGGTAAGCCATTGGAGCCATGCAAACCAAAGAAGCCAATACCAAAAATTGCCTTCATTATAGCAGCAGTGGTGGGAGTTGCATTAGCAGTCATTATAATAGCTTTTCTTATATGCTGGCGACGCCCAAGGCCGCTAAAATACGAGAAATCGGTCGATAATCACCGTGCCGAAGAGGCAACTCACAAGGATACTGAAAACTACAAGAATAATGGTGAACAGGGACAACTATACTTCGTAAGGAATGATAGGGAAAGGTTTGAATTGGAAAACCTACTTAGGGCTCCTGCTGAAGTATTGGGGAGTGGAAGTTTTGGCTCTTCTTATAAGGCTGAGCTTTTCAGTGGCCAACCATTGGTCGTGAGAAGGTTCCAACAAATGAACGATGTGGGAAAAGAAGAGTTCTTTGAACACATGAGAAGGCTAGGAAGGTTATCCCACCCTAATCTGCTGCCTCTCATGGCTTTCTACTATGGAAAAGAAGAAAAGCTTTTGATCACTGATTTCGTTGAATATGGTGGCTTGGCAAGTCACCTCCATGGTAAGTTATCTATCAAAGAGTATTTGGTACATATTTCTCGTTAACACTGAACATTACACGACGAACAAGATTTTAAGTTCTTTTCGTTCTTTAATCATGTCAAGTGTTGTCCTGTTCAACATACCAAATATGTCAAAAGTGAAATTACTAGTTGATTGTCCTAGATATAGTATTTCGGTATTGGGGTTTCGGGGGAGGGGTGTAAATTTTCAATAATCCTTATTGACTTGTGATTTGGGCACATATAAATTTTCTGAATAGGCAAACGAAGTCCTAACCAACGAGGTCTTGATTGGGCAACACGTTTAAAAATCATCAAAGGTGTAGCAAGGGGATTGGCCTACCTGTACAAGGAGCTGCCAAGCTTAAGTCTACCACATGGCCATCTCAAGTCATCCAACGTTCTCCTAGACAGCACATTTGAACCAGTACTATCTGATTATGCACTAACACCGGTGATCAACAAGGAGCATGCTCAGCGGTTCATGGTAGCCTACAAGTCACCTGAATCCACACAAAGTGACCTTGTAACAAGGAAGACAGATGTGTGGAGCCTTGGGATTCTGATACTCGAGTTGCTCACGGGACAATTCCCAGCTAACTATCTGAAACAGGGTAGAGGACCCAATGCAGATTTGGCAACCTGGGTTAATTCTGTTGTAAGAGAAGAGTGGACGGGTGAGGTATTTGATAAGGACATGAATTTAGGAAGGTACGGGGAAGGTCAAATGCTCAGGCTTCTGAAGATTGGAATGTGCTGCTGTGAATGGAATGTGGACAGAAGGTGGGATTTGAAGGAGGCTATTGAGAAAATTGAAGAATTGAAGGAAAGGGATAGTGACGATGATTATTCTTCCTATGCAAGTGAAGGAGAAATGTATTCCTCAAGAGCACCAACCAATGATGGCTTCTCATTTTCTAATGCATGAAATTTCAGAAACTGGGAATAGTTTCAACTTTTCTCTATCTCCATGGTCTCTACATGTAGACAAGTAGATTTGCAGTAGATTTATGCAATTATTTTTACAAGGCTTATTAATTTTATATATTTTCAAAGACAGTGTATGTTTTATGCTTATGTTGGATCAAACCTCTTAAGCTATTTACTATTAATTTCTGTAATAATACCTAGCAAGTAGATTTAACAATTTCAACAATAACAGACTAAGAAATTTACGAAATAAATAAAGTCGAGCCAAATGCAACTAGATTGCAATTTGAAGCAATTTTTTTTTTTTTTTTTCCAATTGATTTATATAAATCACATACAATGAATAAATCAATTGGTATGGTATTATAGTACATAAATAATATAAGAAAAGGTTGTACATTTAGGAAAAAATTGAAGGGCAGGGTCTTTGTAACTGTACAAGCATGCTCATCAGTAGTTCATTCTGATGTAACTGAAATTACTTTTCAGAGGGCATTAGCAACTTGGAAGTGGCAGGAAAGAAAAACTTTATGTACATATCTGTGCTCTTGACTTATTTTCAGCTCCCCATGCTTGATCGTGCAGAAGGTGGATAACTAAAGTCCTGCAATTGTTCATAAAAATAATATCAAACTGAATGTAATAGACTGTGGGAATCAAAATACTCGAGTGAATTCTAATTTGAATTTCTCCGAGTTTCATCCTGTTCAAAGGATGCAGCACTTCAGGAAGTGTAGGGTGACGAATATTCCTAAAAAAAAAGAGTTTCAAGACAATGTGCATACACTTACTTTAGACACAGAAACTTGACTGTGGCAGGCCCAGGGAGCTGCACTGAATGGTATTGAGTTGGACTCACTATCTTCTGCAAGCTCTCTCAGTTTGTTCAGTTCTGGCAGGACAACTTTAACAAGATCTGGTCTGTCTTTCCTTCTTAATTCAGAACACTTGAGTGCTAATTTAGCAAAGCTCAGGGCCTCTTCAAAGGGCCAGTCGGGTACAGCTGGATCCAGCATATCACGGAAGGTTCCTTTCTCAATAGCTCTTTCAACGTGATGAGTCAGACCCATCGGTGGCTTTCCCGTGAGAAGCTGCAAGAATATGATTCCCAGGGAGTATATATCAGATTTTACACCAAGCATTCCCGTTTGCTGATACTCTGGATCTATGTAGCAGAAAGTTCCAGCAGTGGATGTCATCCGATATTGAGTGACACTATCTGACACAGATGGAGGGACAAGCCTGGCCAAGCCAACATCACTAATCTTACTTACATAGTTACGATCAAGCAGGATATTGGCAGGTTTCAGATCCCGATGTACAAGGGGCTCTGGCTTGGTCTGATGGAGGAAAAGCAGGCCAGTGCCAATTTCAGCTGCAATTCGGAACCTATGCTGCCAAGACAGAGGTGGGGTGTTTCCGCGTTGGAATAAGCGGTCTTCTAAGCTTCCATGGGACATGAATTCATAGACTAAGCAACCATACTCAGGGCAGGCTCCTAGAAGAAGGACCATATGAGGGTGCCGTATGCAACTTAATATTTCAACCTGGACAAATGAAGATTGAACGATACAGTCAAATATATCTAATGCTTCGCAAAGGTAGAAATTTGTACACAAATGGAATACAAGAGATGGTAGAAGAGGAATAAAATGATGCCTGCAGAGCAACATCATCAAAATAAGGAGGATCAAGAGAATAAAAATCTAATACAGCTTGGTAATTAGTTTTCAATTGGACATTGTGGGAAGATCCTTTCCAGTACTTGCTTTAACTAATAAGTTGGTAATAGAATATGCAATGCACTAAGATTAAAGTCAACATGAATCGCTCCAAATACTTTAATCTTTTCTATTTCAACAGTATAATCTCCAACTGGTTTGACAATTCTCTCAATTAGCAAAATAGAAAAACATGTAAACAAATTGCTCATACTCACAAAAAATTTTGTGTGCTAATCTATGGCCTCGGTTTTTAATATTTCCAGTTTAAAAATCTTGTCAAATCTTTGTTAGCAGACTGCTAGTCTGCTACCACTCTGACCTACTGGGTCATAGGTGTAATTTTGTGCATATGAATTTATCAACCAAGGTTTTGTGCAGTTCATACAGAATGGACCGCATTTTTATAAATGCAAAATATGAATAATTTGACAAAAAATGTTGTCTCACTCTTAAAACATGATATTCTTTCATCTTCATTCAACAAGCCAGTTTCTCACTGGAAAATTTACGAACCATGTATTTGTTTCTCTTTTGCTAATGTACTGTACTGTCTGTACACCATGTTTATTATGTCATAACCTATATTCATTGCATTCACATACCTCCTGCTGAAACTGTGATCTTCCATGAGTAGCGTCAGGGCGAAGGACTTTAACTGCTACAGGGGTATGGTCCAGATGGCACTTGTATACCGGTCCATAACCTCCTTCACCAATCTTTCGAGATTTTGAAAAATATTCTGTTGCAGCTTCAATCTCCTCAATTGAGTATCTCCTGTACCTGAAATCTGATTGTCCCAGAGAGATTAGTACCTTACCCTTCTCTTCTGATTCTTTTAGTACTTTCATTTCTGCATTGATTCTCTTTTGCGACTCCAGCTCCGCTATTCTTTGAGATGCTTCAGCATGCTCCATGGCTGCCCTGGACTTGGCCGTTTCCTTTTCTGCAAGTGCCACTGCAGCTTCTTCAGCTAACCTAGCCTCTTGTATCCTCCGTTGCTCTTCTATTTTCCACCGCTGGAGTTCTTTTGCCTACAATATAATATGTGTTAGCACGCACAAAGTAAATTAAATTCCTGAGCAAAAGAAGGCTTCTTTTCTTATACCTTTTCTTTTGCTGAGAGAGCCTCCTTGCAGGCAGTACTATACATATCCATTGTTTGCTTGAGCTCCAGCTTTAACCTTCTCATCTCTGTTTCCGCTTCCTCCTGTAAGTCATGGCATTGAAACAAATTAAGATTCTAATTTTTCTTCATTTCTATACTGCTAGAAGTAGGAACTCAAATGTCAAATAATTGTCTATATCGTGAATGATCCATATAAAAGGAATTTACAGCGAAGTTTTACCAAGATAAGTTATGTCTCCAATCATCCATTGATGTTATCATGAAAGTTTTACATCATAATGCATGTTTTTAATTATTTTATTAAATTATTTTAAAAACATATGTTTATGCTCATTTGTTAATTATTTGTAAACAAAACAAGTTGATCAATCGTATCTAAAAAACCATATAAGTTGATTAAGGAATAACTTATATTTCATAACTTTACTTAAAACAACATAAGGAAATTTACACCAATGCCTTTTTAACTAAAAGCTATGCTAAGTCTAAATATCATCTTATCATAGTTACAGATTTAGTAAACACCAAAGGTTAAATGGAAAACATGTACTCTTTTTTACAGATAAAGGGAAAATTTTGAAAAACCTCAGAGGGCAATCACAACATCCAAAAATTTGGTAAATTAGTAAATTCTTCCCTGTCGCCCAATTTACACCAATGTCTTTTTAACTAAAAGCTATACTATGTTTAAATATCAGCAGATAATAGTTACAGATTTAAACACGAAAGGATAAATGGAAAACATGTACTCTTTTTAACTAATGAAGGGAATCTGTTATGGAAAACAAATATATATAAGAGAGTATATATATATATATAAATAAATAAATATACATAAATTTTGAAAAACCTCAGAGGGTAATCACAACATCCAAAAATTTGGTAAATTAGTAAATTCTTCCGTCGCCCAATTTGAAGCTATTTAATTGATACTGTCAATTCATTACAGTTGAGGTATAATCAAGCAATAAATAAAAGTAATAAAACTATCGTGCTTGCAAACAGATAAATGATGTTAACTTCTGAATAAAGATAACTAAAATTCACTTGAAGGTGGAAAATGCGAGCTGGAAAATATATTATGTAATCTACATTAGCTGATACAATCAGTCTTTGCAGATAAAGCTGTGTTATAATGAACACAAGCTGATCTTACCATTGCCTGCGCTCCAAATTTATCATTCTCAGGTGTGGCAGATGAGAATTCTGGTGGGGTTACTGTGCCTACAGATTTGCGCCCAAGTTGCCATGAGTCTAACCCTTGGTTATCTATGTCTGAGAAGCCTGAAAGCCGAGGAGGGGTTAGACTGTTATCTAAGCTGTCAGCAATTGATGGAAACATATCAATGCTTTGCCGTCCAGAACTGACAAAGGATATGTCAGTATCAGGCACTGGGAGTTCATATGGTTTGCCATTTGGGGCCTTCCTGTGAGTAAACGGTGACCTGTTGCAGAGTAATAACACTTCAAGTTAGCATTTTGGGATGGATAAAGGTGCCACGTCATGTTAATGCAAAAATTAACTGTTAGTCGTATTCTTTTAACCGTGGAAAAAAAAATTGCAGAATGCATTGTTGTGGAGAGATGCATCCCAACTTTTTACTACATTCTCTATACATAACAGAGAGTACGCTTGGAACATAGCTAATATATGTCATGCTTTGAGCAACTAAACATGACATACTTGATAAAGTTTGCCTCATTTTGCGTGGAATGTGGAGATGGTTCAGATCCTGGCCTTGAAGACCCTGAAATAGAACCTGCATATAATAATAATTCAGAATCAAACTCATGACTAGAGCAAATAGAAAAAAAAACAGATGGGATTATATTCTGGAAAATAACTGACTTCTGGAATTATTGCTGGAGGGTAATGATGCCTCAGATGCAATAGATTTGCTGCAGGTCTGAAGCATTATCTGGTTACGAAGAGGAGTGAGGATGGATGGCGCTAGACGGGAAGCAGCTCGTGTTGATGAAATCTTTCCTTTGTGGATGATATACACGGTACAATAATCGGGAACCCCTTTTAATACAGTCCCAGGGATGTCTTTGGCTTTAAATCTGATGTGCACATAGGCTACTTAAATTAGACTTTTACAATCTGCTCTTGTATTCTAGTAGATGCACGGAAAGGTATATTATGTTGGTTTCGATTAATCATACAAGACCATGAATCTAAAACCTTTGTTTGGACTTAAAATTGAATGCCATATCGTGCAGCTTTATAGTGCTATGACTCTGCTGAATTTTTCATGTATAAACAATTTAGTTAGGTAGCATTTTAGCACCTTAACTCATATATATAAGTATAAGAACATACTTTTAATTCTGACACACAACGTCAAAAGTGTGTACTGTACCTGTTCAACAGTCTACTTACATCCACTGGACTGATGGCCTGACTATCCTACAATTCAAAGGGTTAATTTCCTTCACGGCCAAGGGTCACAATACAATTTGTGTGAATTGGTCAATATACTTTATTTTGCGTCAATTTAGGCCACTTCATTCAATTCTGTCTCTTTGTTTAACGCCAGACATTGACGGCCATATGAGTGTATGATGTTAGACAGTGTGATGGAATTGAAAGTGTAATAATCCATTTAACACAAATTTATAGTACAGTGATCCTATTGATACCAAATTGAAGTATAATGAAGTGACCACGAATGGAATTAACCCCAATTCAATTAGGGTAAAGACGATGGGGGCTTGGGGTCATCTGACTTTCACTGAAATTGTACTTGGATCACTCGACTTCAATTTATCACAATTGAATCACTGAACTTAAGATTTTATTACAATTGCTCAAATGTCCTAGTCAATTACTTTAACTAACGGAAATTCTGAACCAATGGTCTAGTTGGCAACATTCTGCTGGTATGGACATACATGATACATCTACAGATATGTGGAGCAGTTACTCTGACGAAGATACTAATGTAAAGCTCATATTTTTATTCCGGTCTTTTTTAACTATATTATGCATGTACACAGGATAAACTTCTTTTTTGGATTTTTTAAGGCTTTTCGATGCAGGAAGTGACAGGAGAAATTTAGAGAAGAAAAGAAGAAAGGGGGGGAATCCATAGTAGCAATTCCTTAATGATAAAATCTGAAACAAAAATGAAAAACCCAAGTCCCCTTTTATATTATACAGTCCTTAATCTGCAGAAACTTCCAACAGATAACAATGAAGAATAAAAAAACTCCTAACTAAATGGTATGATCAATTTGGCTGGATTGTTTTGTAGAGGAACTGAAGAAGATAATCTGACTAGTCACCAGCTCGAAAATATTAATTTTGAGTGGTTCTTCTTAGGAAAACTAGAAAACAAAAACTAGTGACGTGTTTGAAAGACATAGGCAAAATCCTATTGATGAAAAATGGTTCATGTGGCGGAAGATGGTCAGGTGTTTTCTCCCTCGGCTTCTATTTGTACTCATCAACAAACCTGTTATCTATTGAACACTTGGTCCTCAATTATGCAAATCAATCACTTAATTATCAGTATCCACATATGCAACAGTAAAAAATATGTGAACTTGTTAGTTTTCTTGTTGAACTTTTCAGGGAAACATTTCTTCCAAATACTGACGATGTATTGAAAGAAATATTGGGATAACTACTTTTACTGTTGAAGCCAGAGGAACTCTGACGTTGGAACGCATACCTGAAGATACTGCCTTTTGCCGCAGCACCAAGAACCAATACATCTATTGCTGACTGTTTTACAAATTCACATAATGCTCTACCTACATCTGCGTCATCTAGCACGACATCGCAGCATTGTATCTGACAATTGAATATAAGAGAGTTAGAATGTATACAATGAGGTGACTAACTATTAAATGCTTCCATGCTACAGCTTTTCCATAAATAATGAGAAGATTACAGGATGTTCCCATAGTAGTCTGGAAGGAAACAACTGTATTTCTCTACTAAATATAATATGAACAAACATGTTTGGATTCTGAATACCCACATCCTTGCGTGCACAAAAAACACGGAAAGGAAGGAACATTTCCTTCAGTTGTGCATCAGAATCTGCATTTGTTGATCCATTTTGACAACTATCAGAAATCATCGTGTAGTTAGGCCCTGTGCAATAAAAGATATGGAATCAACTGAAAGGAACGTGAGAACATGTGCAATATTCAAGAAAATGATAACACGAGAAATTAATTATTTAGGACCAAGACACGGGAAATTTGCATTTTCAGTCGCTAAAGTATCAGGGTGGTTAAAGGAAACATGTTTGGACTGGTCATATGAAGGAAAACATATCACAATTACTATGAGATAGAATCTGTAACAACCCATTAATATTATGGAAGTACTTCAAACTAGCTTAACTATGGAAAAAAGCAAGCAGCTTTTTCAATAATAACAGTACACGGCATGAAGAAGAATAAAATGCATATAACTATAGGAAAGATATGGAAATTATTTCACACCTATGTGTGTTGTTTTTAATTTCCATGTACTGGTTTGATGGAGACTTTTGAGGAAGGAACCCAATTGATCTTTCGCATAACTGATTCAAGTTGTTTTACACAACATATAATATAGACAGAGAAAACTGTGACTTACTCGGGCGATTTGCTAGTGAATAACCAACACATTTTCTCAAAGGAATAATTCATCTATGTGCAATGGTTTTCAAGTCGAAGAGATATGATCTTGCAGAAATGCTGAACATAGGCCCTTTCGGTATCTTCTGCCGCTCTAATACTTCTTGTACCTACACCTTTTACAACCTAGAATGACATGGTGACATAGTGAAGGGACATGTCTGATGTTAATAAGTCTAGTCATCACATAGAGCAGCTTCCCTACAACAATAAGCACATTTCATAGCCTAGTAGAGCACAAGCAACCCTCGTAAGCCTTGGAGCCAGGAACTAGAGAATCACCTCTCACGATTCTGATACTTCCCAATACACAAAAGCAACTTCCATTAAAAAGTACATTTGTGAGACTGGAAAAACCAAGGAAAGTATATGAAGACAAAGCATCACTACAATTTTCAGAATGATTTAAGACTCGGCCAAAGCTGACCAGCACTACCTAGTACCTATGAATGGCCAGCCGATTTTGAGTCTCAAACAGCTTGAATAACAGGAAAGAACAACTCAGACCTGAGAAGGGATGACTGTTATACCAAACTATAACTCAGGCCACATGGCTAGACTAAGGCACTCCTAGGTCTGACCTGGCATTGGAAAAGTCAACCTGTAGATAAAATTATGGGCTCTGGGGCAAAAAGGCGTGCTCAGGTCCGCACAGAACTGAGCAGCACTAGCTGCTGAAATTAGACAACTCCCCATCAATGGAACAGTAGCTCGGCACACAAAATGTGCCTTGAGGAAAAAGATCCCACAAAAATACCTTCGGCAGCACAAGTTCCCAAGGCGGCTACAGGCGTGATCACTAGGAGACATTACTGGCCAACCAATAAAATGGCGACTTTGTCTCTCCATTAATGCCACTCAACAAAAGCAGTTCACTGTCAGTTACGGAAGTTGAAACACGAGGCTCCCCTCTCACATGGATTCCATCCATTTTAACAGGGTCATTATTCCCAAAAAGGCATTTTAATGTTTTCACTCTCCAAAAGGAATGAAAAGAAACACACTCTTCTAATGTATCCTGAATAAAAACTAGTATCCTATGTCTATTACTATTTTTTTCTTCTTTCAAACAGATGTCTAACTTGACCAGAAGAGTGGAATCGGCCACCACCACCCCTCCAGTGGATGCTATGCTAATTGGCATCTATTTTTCAGAGTATTCAATAAGGAGAAGGTGGCAAAAAACCACCTACCAACCAGGCGAATCACTTTTGCCCCACCTGAAGTTGACGTGGCTCTATCGACAAAATTCTGATTTCAACACACTTCATAATCTTGTGTTACCTTCAAAAGGTCTTAACTCTTAAGCAATGTTTCTCTCTCTAAACTTGAAGAAGAATTTTGCTCCGCTCCTTAATCTTCGCTTTGATGTCCCTTTATTTCTTTGGAGCCGATAAGAATATGGCTCTCCTGCCAATTTCTATTCTTCATTCTAGTTATTGGTTTACCAAAAGGAGTTTCACTTGACCTCTACAAAGTGTAACATACATCCTACCTGTATCCATTTATTATGTCAACCTTTCTGTTTTTCCCTTGTCTGAGAACCTCCATAAGAATGTGGGAGTATTGGGCATTTAAAACAAAAGGACACATCTCTACATGTAAATTTTTTTATGAAGAAGCTAAACTAAGAGCATATCACTTCTATTTCATCCTTCAATTTCAATATTACCATCACAAACCACATATCGCCCATCAAAATGATTAATTGAATTGAATCTTTCGCATGTATGTCTAAGAAACAACTGTTCTCAAAATGCATCAGTAATTGGAGCAAGCTGGCCTAATGTCCACAGCCATGTAAAAGAAATGAGTTTGAAGTCCAAAACTTTTTATGTAGATAATAATTACAAAATCAATAATTCATTTATGCATACTTAGAGACAGCGCGCGCGCAGAGAGAGAGAGAGAGAGTTACTAGGGATAGACGTAGGTGGCAATGTAGACAAGGATGTTTGCTTAACTCTAACATGGACCAAAACAACGGTGTGGCCTTTGCCAAGAAGATTATCAACAGTCCATTTCAAAGAAATTTGGCTTCCTTTATCCCTGTCTATTGCCACCGCCACCAACCTAGGCATCGGAGTCATCCTTTCTCCAGGATTCCCCATGGGAGGCATCATCATATTTGGTTGAATCACCCACAAATTTAAACCCCAAGCAACAAAGTACGACAAATCGCCTATCTCATCTCACGAAAAAGAGATCCTCCTCTGCTATTGTTTCAACTCATTCTCATAATATAAAAATTCTAGAGGATTTGTAATCAAGATTTCCCCCCTTTTAACAGAACTCTATTCGTTTTACGAATCGATGTTTCAATTTCTTCTTCACAGAAAGATGAAAAATGAAATTCAATTTCTTGGACGATGTAGATTTGGTTCGTACCATACGCAAATGTCCCATTTCTCTCCAATTGTTTCCTCTCTGAATCGTAAGAGGAGCTCCGGTTTTGGCGGGGAATGGTTGCTTAACCACTATTTTCTTTTGATAATTACACTCTCGCACCTATAATTTTATATTAATACACTACAGTCCCTGAAGTTTGAAAATGTTCAAAGACTCCCGTTTGATTTGACTTTCATTAAAATCTCATTTGGTACTGAACTTTAATGGTCTCAATTTAATAACTGAATTTCAATTTAGGCCAAAAATGGAAATTAGTATACGGCGTTATAAAGTTTATGTTCATACTCGCGAGAATACAATTGACTCAACATATATGTAAAATGTGAAATTTTCAGACATATAAGTCAAATCATAAGAGGAGAAAATATGTTTACGTAAGTGCAAAAATAAGCAATGTCAAGCTAAATGAAAATAATTTCATACACAATATTTTCCCCATTTCTCAAGAATGAGAAATTGAGAGAGAAAACATCGAATTTACTTGACATGGGAGCTACGTGAGATTTTCAAGGACGTATCTCGTACATGTTCCTTACAGCTGTTGAAAAATTTCTAACATATTTGGGGTCACACGTAATATATTAAAATGTGTGGTGCTATTAGGGGTGGGCAATTGACGGGTCGGGTCGAGTTTTGACCCAAAACCGAACGAACCTCATATAAACTGGTTTTGGACTTTTCTTAAACCGACCCAACCCGAGATTTATTCTAAACCGACCCGAACCGGTCGGGTCGGGTCCCCTTTTTTTATCAACATCCCGTTTGAACCCATTTTTTTTTAGCCAAAACTCATTTT